>VXBX01006128.1:1068675-1104389 GCA_013400415.1 Scytalopus superciliaris
CCCCCCCCCCCCCCCCCCCCCCCTTTTGCTGTTCAAATCATACCTGTACTTTTAAGCATATGAAAAGCAGAGAAAGTCAATGGTGCAGTAGAATCCAGACCTACAATAGTGAAAAAAAAATAACTGAAATAATTTATTTTGTATAAGATAGAAGAGGTGAGAGAAAGGTGTACACAGTAGCATTAAACACTTGTACCTTCTGTTCAAATAAGTGGGGACTGAAGTTATACACCATCACCAGTTTTGGTGTGCTATAACTTTCTTTTTAATAAAGAACCTATCTCTGTAAAAAGGGAAGATATAATTATGAGAAAGTGTGTGGTTGGGGTTATATCTCTTAAAACCCAGACAGGAATAAAAAGTATGAAACTTTGTGAATTCTCTTTTGGTTTCTGTTGTCAGTTTTCTCTTTCATGCCAAGCAATGAGCTACTGGTGTGACCCAAGGAGAACCAAGTCAGAGAAACAGTAAGTAGTAGTCAAGTCAGCTGCTAACTTGAGTGAAAATGCAAGCCAGCTAGCAAGGGCTGAACATCGCAGCAAGAGAAGTAAGTGCCCAACAGCTCCATGAGAATACCAGTGAGAAACATTTGTTCCTGATTATTAGGCAGATGTTAAGGGATTAGTATGAAAGAGAACATTTAATTAGGAAAAAAGCTTTGCAGAACAAGTTAGGACGTATGAATGGATGGAGAAAGAGAAAACAATTCACCCTTAAGGTGTTGTTTTTATGTACTGTATGTCTGTGATGCTGTAAGTGTAGAACTGTGGAAGAGTGTGAAAGAACCTGAGAAATTAAAAATTATGTTCAGAGAATAAATGCCACTTGAACATCATCACCAAAATAAAATAAGGTCTAACCTGAGAAAATCGTTATGTAATTTTTTTGGCGTTGCAAAATATATGAAAAAGAAATTATGGAACTTAGGCATGTATTTGTAGAAAGTAAGATGAGTTGAATCTTGTTTTCAAACACCTGCCTTGGAGAAGTTACATCTTTATAACTGCCTAATCCAGCAGACGATTAACACATATCCACAAAAATAGGCTTTTCTTCTTGTCCATGGAAAGTGATAGCTCTCAGTGTCACTAATGCTAGCCACTCCACAAGGTGCAGGCAATGTCAGTTGTTTCATTCACAGTAGTCACCATGTACTTGGATTTTGTCACCTGGGCAACAGTGCACATATTTCTGTTTCCAGGGGCACTTCAGAAAGCACCGTCTGCTGCTGTTATAAAGGACTTCCCACTGGACTTTCCCCTCCTTCTGTGTTTCACCAACTCATGCTGGTTCCAGTAATTCATATTCTTGTATTTTCAGCATTATTTTACTCATTATGAAACCTTTCTTAGGAGCTGTAAATCAGTGAATTCTGTGCTGCCCAACTTTAAAGCTGGAACAAGGAACTACAGAGCGAGGTCTGATGTCTTTTATAAATTTTGGTGAGAAGTTCGTGCTGAGGTATTGTCTGTTATAAAAAATCCTAGAGAAGCTGTCAGAAATGAAAACAATATGCTCTGATGTAAAAAAGCTTCTATAAAAAGTACTGTACAGTTAAAACTGTCCAGTTTCTGATGATGCTTCTTAACTACCTCAAAGTAAATGTTTTCATTTCACAGCACTACTGTAACTCTTGTTATCTAGCATCAGGTTCTGATAAAGCCATAAAGCCATGCTGAAGTTGTTTTAGGAGTTATTTAAACAAACGGAATTGCAGACTAATATAGAAAACCTCAGAAAGATTCTCATTCTCAATTACATTTAAGAGAATATTTCCTTAAGTGTTTATTATCCAGATGATTATCTAGAGTTTGAGGGTGAACTTTTCATCTTAGCATAATTTTGCAACCTACTGCAAGGTACATTCAGCGTCTCCCTACCAGACACTGAATTAAGGCTTGCAGGATTCAGCAGCTCATGCCTCTCTGCCCTCTTTGTGGCTGCTGCATGCAGCTAATTCCTCCTGGGAAAAGAAGCAGGCTATCAGTTTGTTTACCATCCAGTAAAGATATCTGGCAGTTTCCTTGCACAAAATGAGCTGCTCTCTTGTCAGGAAGGTGTTTGATCCTCTCACAAGCTCTGCCATCTGTTGAATAAATATAGGCATGTGAAAGTTCAAAGTGTGACTGTGCGTAATAACAGGCAGTGGAACAGTGCATAGGATTGACTGGTGGAATTAAGACACATACAATCTCCAATTATGCCATATTTACAGTACTGTTATTAACAAGACAAACCCTTTAAAAACATCAGTCCCTAAAATTTCTTTAAAGAAAAAAAATAAAAATAATTATTTTCTTCTGGTTATCACATGCATTTCACAATCACTAATTTATCTCTGCCCACACCAAATTAATTCACAGTCTGTTTAAGTTGCTTCAGCAGTCTGGACTGACCTAAAATAAAAAATCCTTAAAAATGCAAAGTCAAAGAGACAGAATTACAATGAGTAAGGTGGGAATGTTCAGTTTATTTCTTAATCCAAGACAGACTGTGATATATCTTGCACAAACTCTTCAGTACTGTTTCATGGATTTGGTTTTCTCTCCATTTCAGTGTACAGAGAAAAACCTTCATATAATTCTGCTCTTAATCAAAATGTTCTCTAGCCTATATGCAAGTGTTTGCAAATATTCAAGTAGACTTTTTTTTATTCTTGATATAAACTTACTCAATACTATTTCAAATGAAAAGTGGAGCAGTTTTGAGTATAAATGTTACATAAGCAACATCATCAGTTTTTAATATAGCTTATGAAAGAATTTTCAAAATTTCCCTGTAAGACTGTGCTGTTATACCATTGGCCTTTGGTGTTCTGGGAAATGCCACAATTTGAAGCACTGAGTTAGCAAGACATTTAAATACTTGCTTTCTATACTAAACTGAGGATATGCAGTAGAGATTTGCCATACAGGCTCAGAAGCTTTCACCTTTAAGCCACTGTTTTGTTATTGTATTACAAGTAGCAACATGATAAATGGAGATAAAAATGAATATGTATTATAAATCTTTTAATTAATAATATGATATAATAATTTGATTTTCATTGTCTTTTTGTTTTGTGGAATTTTGCAGGAATACTCAGTTTTGGGACTGGGTTGTTGAGGAGATGCAATGACAGTAGGGTCTCAGCCCTGGGAAAGATTATCATCTCATTACTAGTCAAGAGAAAGCAGAAAGCAGGGGAAAGCTTATAACAGATGAAGTAGGAAATGAAAATAGGAGACAATTATCAATTTAGTTATTATTTTAAAGTGCAGTCACACCCTTCTACAAGTAGGATTTATCTGACAGTGTAGAAACCTGTATGAGTGACACCTAAACATTCTACATGATGGAATATTTTAACTAGTGTAAGACTTTTCTCAAAAATTTTAACCATGTGTATTTACATATTTTCCAAATTAGTTGCCTGTATGTATTCTATTGTCAAGAGACAGAGGTACCTCCAGAAGATGTCTCTTTCCATGTTAAAAATGTATATAGAATAGGAATCATGGATTGTTCTCAGAAGCTGCCAATCTCCTTCAAGTGACTGAAGAAGAGCACAGAGGACTTATCTAAATTTATCTACCTTTAGATAAGCTCTGGTTGGCTCATCAGAATCCAACTTAACTTGCAGCTTATTTTAGTGATCTAATGATGAAATATCAGTGACTACTCTGTTCTCCAATTATTTCATTGTCAGAGTAGATGGAGATCTGGTTCTTTCCCCCAGAGTTGTGCTTTAAAGAATAACTCTGCCATGCCTCTCATGTACGTTCTCATGATATAAAGATACGAGTTGTGACCTGCGGAGCTTCATCAGTTTTTTGCTAATGGATGAGAGTAGCAGGCAATAAGAACTACTGATATATTCAAGCAAGAAAAAAGACTTTACTGCAGTATAAATCCAGAACAAGGGATTGCTTTAGCTCAGTACAAATTTGTAAAGTTTATCCTCCAATCTATTCAACACAAATATGTATCTGCAGGCACCAGAAATCCTTGGATGCCATCTGAGTTCTGTCCTGCTCAAAGAACCACTCATGAGAAGTCTGTGATCCCAATTTAAGCATTAGTTTGCTAAATGGGTTCAGCCTGTCACTCCCCACTGCAGAGTTTTTTTTTCCCATCTGTATGGAGGAACTAGGAGTCGTCACTTCTATAACATTCCTTAAGATCTTGAGCTCAAAAGTGCTTTTTAATGCACCACTAGTATAAAACAAACACCAAAACCAAATATAAAATATTTTTTTTTCTCCTCTAATGTGACCAAAGTGTTAGGGTGATGCCCCCATTCTTGATTTGGGCATAAAATATTGATAGCTGTTGATTTTTAATATCATTTGGTTGGGTCAGATGTTTTTTTCTCTTTTTTAGATTACAAAAATTAAACAATCTCAAAGAAAATTTTATTCCTTTGTGGCCTGGATCTATTATCCAAATTTTATTTATCTGCTGACGGGACACATTTAAAAAAATGATTATGATGTCGATATTGTTGCATTACAATCTTACATGCTGTTAACACTTGACTAAAGGAGACCAAGAGCTGGGAAAACAAGGCTATTGTGAAGTGAAATATGATATAATATTAAACTGTGTTGTTTTCTGTAGCAATTTTTTTTACTGGTTCATACAACTGACAACATAGATGACCATTCTTATACTTTTATAGCCCAGATTGTTCAAAATGATCTCCTGGTTTGTGGCTATTATTTTGAATCTACACTTCATTATACTTAAAATTTGCATATGCAATTCACTTAGGTACTTATACTGACCCCAGGGAAATGCCCAGTGAACATTAACCGTGACGGAGTTTGAATGAATAATGAAATGCTAATGGAAAAATGTGGGCCCAACTGATAGCAACAGAACCTTGCTCACCACAGAATAGGCTGGATCAAAGGTGTCCATAAAAAATTCTTTCCTATACCATAATCAGAACACATTAAGATTTGAGTGTAATTTTACATAGGTAGTACAAGTAAGTCTCCTAAAACTGCTTCCTTCAAATTTTATCATTTGATTCTTATTCATAGGTAATGAGGGTGGTGTACAAATGATTGGGTTTCTTTCTCCTTTTAACTACAGCAGAATAGAAGGGGAAGTGTAGTGCCACCCTTCCCTTTCCTTATTTCTTCAAGATTTTTGAGCTGATAATAATTCAAAATTACTATATTAAAATTCAGTTTATGCAGGGAGGATGGAATCTAACCATTTCCCAAGTGAATTTCTGACTAAAATAGGCACTGCCTGTTTTGTAATTGTCAGTGATATACTATTTGGACTTTTGCATTACTTTAAAATAAATAAATAATGGCTATGTCTACACACTCTTTTGCAACCAGACTATAGGTTCATACATATGGGCTTGCTCTTCTCCCATTCTAATTTTGCCACAGTGTTGTACCTGGTACCATATAGCTGCATCATTTGAAGAACTGCAGCCAAGCTAGTAAATCCTACTTATGGCCTGGCTTACTTGAGTGCACCAGTAAGACAGCATAGCTGCTGTCTTCATATATCCTGAGTGTCCCATTCCAAGAAAGAGAACAAAAAAAATTCCCTTGAAACCAAAAAAATTACCCTTCAGCAAGCATGACATGAAGGAAAAGTGTGTTATAGCTGCCCTTACCTCATTCCACTCTATCCCCCACAGATTGTGGCTAGGAATGCCAGTCCTCCCCCTTTGGTGGGAATCCTGAGAGAGCAACTATTGAAATATTGCTTAGTTCTGCTAGGAAAAAGGCTTGGAGTGGCACAACATGACAATAAAACCTTTCCAGGATGATTACAAAGAAACAAGAAAGGGAATATATCTTTATCTGAAGGGAAATTAAATAATATACAAACACAGGAAGCACAAATACTTTTGCTGCAGGTGCCAACTACAGACATAAGGCATGGATTGCAAAGGCACAGGTGAGTGCAGCTTAGGGAAGAATTTGAAGGAGGGACTTTAGTTTCAGGTATGCCAGAGATTTTGCTCTTCAGACTCTCAGAGGCCAGACAGGAGAGGGACAGTAATGTTGCAGGCAGCCCTACAGCCCCCAGGGTTACTAGAAATTACTTGCCATGAAAGGAGCTAAAAGAATATCTGCTTCTTAGTAGCTCTTGTCTTTGCCATATGTTCCTTATGTTGTATTTTCTTTAACTGTCTACATTGGATCTCAATGAACACCCAAAAGCCCTGGAACTCTTGGGAGAAGTCTAAATTCTGCCCTTTCTCCTCTCCTGACCCACTGGGATGTGAACTGCTGAGCCACTCTAGCTTCTGCAGAGACACCTTCAGCACCTTCAGGTAAGGCACAATTCAGTAGTCAATTTACAGGAGAGAATAGATAAGAGGCCCACTGAGCCCCAGTAATACAAAGCTAGCAGTGGACTTTCAGCTCTCTCAAGTTGTGCTTGGTCAATGCAAAGTATTCAGAGAATCACTTTAAAATACTGTGTCTCAGTCATGCATGAGCCAAAGTTTCCTACCCTATAATTATTTTTAGGTGAAAGGGAAGACTTTTTCTGTGAACACTGTTTATAAAAAACACAATTATGTCAACACATTTCTTTTTCCTGGCAATTAAGCACAAAAAGACAAGCTTAATTCCCAAACCTCCAGGTTATGAATGAACAATCACAAAAATCAGAGAATATGCCAAGTTGAAAGGGATCCACGAGGATCATAAAATCCCTGCACAAGCACCATCCTCAAGAGTCACTCCATTTGCCTGAGAGTATCATCCAAATACTTCTTAAACTCTGTCCGGCTTGACGCTGTGATCACTTCCCTGGGGACACTGTTCCAGTACCCAACCACCCTCTGGGTGAAGAAAATTTTTTCCAATATCCAAGCTAAACCTTCCCTGACACAACTTCAGGCCATTCCCTTGGGTTCTGTTAGAGTGGTCACCACAGATAAGAGATCAGTGACTGCCCCTCCTCTTCCCCTCACAAGGAAGTTGTAACTGCAGTGAAGTCTCACCTCAGTCTCCTCCTCTCCAGTCTGAACAGTCTGTTTCGGTATCACTCAGTTTTTCTACAACTATCAGAGGTGTGTTATCATGTCATCCAGATGTCTTTTCCACAAAGCCAAAAAGGACAGTGGTCCAAACTTACCCTGGACATTACTATATTCAACATATAACAACTACCACACAGGTTCAGTCAGTGACTCCTTGTGGTGATTTCTGAGTCATTTTTCTTTGCAAGGAGAGTTAAACAGGCTGCAGGAGCTGAACAGGTAATCCAGTGATCTTCATGAGGTATTTTTTAATTCACAAAACTCAGGGAATAGAAGACCAAAACTAAGCTACAGCTGTTTTTAACTAAGTGTAGTTCAGGCATGGCATTACAATAGCATAGTCCATTTTACAAGAATAACATTTCAACCCTCTGCTAAAAGTGTGTGTTTCTATTGTATAAAAGGCATCTGCCTCTGACTGCAGGGCTAGCACATTTCTTTCTAAGGTAGTCTTTTAGCAGGAAGCAATATCAGGCCCAGATTCTCTCTTCCATGTGCTCTAGACTTTGTATTTTCCCTCATTAGTATACTTAATAATATCAAACACCTCATTACACCGAGGTAAGGATTCCCTTAACTTAGGATTCCTTATGCTTAACCAACATTTTTCTGAACTTAAGCTTCATGAATTTACTCCCTACCTGTAAATGGTTCTTCTATTATCCTACAAATAGTTATAAATGTTGAAGATATTATTAGTCACCGAGTAATTTTGAGTCATCCCAGTGCATTTAGATTGTTAGGGCCTTGCCCAAATATGTTCTGATTCATCAATGTACTCCTGGCTGCTGCTGTGTCCAGAAGCATACATAATATTCTTGCCAGTAATTTTTAGCCATCTATGGTCATCTTTGAGCTATCTGCACAAGCCTGCTAAACAGCACTTGGCTAGCCTTTTTTTTTTTTTTTTTTTTTGGGTCTTTTTTTTCTGTTTTGTTTTTTTTTTTGTTTGTTTGTTTGGGGTTTTTTTAGCCCTACATATCCTTTGTATTTTATTTTTTAATCAAGACTAGTTTACTTTGCATTTTCTTAGTATGTTGGTACAGTTGATGAAGGAGGTGCAGTCAGTTAGTGGCAAGACTATTCCTTTGCAAGATGTAACATTTCTCTTCATTGTTAGAGGCTCCAGATGTAGCAGGTCAAACAATAATTTCAGCACCTCCTCGTTGTCTGCCTCGTCCCTCTGTAAAATGTTGATATGTCATTACTTTTAATTTACGGCTTTTCAGATTCTATAGTCAGTGATCAAATCAAATTATATTAATTTTTCAATTATGATTTTATGCAGGCATTTTATTAACTCAGGGTGCATCTGGAACTCTTGGTAGAAAGTGAGATGTGACTTGAAGTATCCTGATATTAAGGAAGATGTATGACAATATTATTTGATCTACCACAGCAGAACAGTGCAGAACATCAATTATATAACACCCTTTATATAATAACCCTATAATGATAACTTTTACAACAGGACTCTTGCCTTTCCATTTTTAGATTGCCTTTTTAGCTTTGAGGATGATGCAGTTAAGGGATCTGTCAGAAAGTAGTTAGTCTGTTAAAGATAGAGTGAACTTTTTCTATCTCTAGTTTTTACACTGAAATGTGAACAGATGTAATCTGAATGGCCATCAAAAATGACAAGTCTTTACATCCTCTAGAAGAGGATGAATTCACACAATAAAGACAGCTCCAAACATTTTCTGTGGTGGATTAATTTGCTATCTGCAATAATAGTTTTGAATATTTTTAGTAATCAGACAGATTTTTTTGACCCTATATCTTGCTATAACATAATTAAAGAGTAACAGTTGCAGAGTTTGCTACCAGCATTAAAAGGAGGCAATTTGTTAAAATTCCTAAAAGCTGAAAATCTTGGGTTCCTTCCGTTTTGAACTTCATTTTTCTCATCTGGATATTACTGTGTATTGCATTGTGTAAGACAGGTGGAGTGAGATGTAGTTGTTATTTATAAACAATGTTGTGATCTACATAAAATAGCAGGAGTAATTGCTATTATATGCAGTAGCAGTCCAGAATGACTGACAAATTAATGTCTTTTCCCCACTTCTCCTGCCAGTGGAATTACTAGTGTTTTGTATTTATAAGTCAGGAAGCAAGAGAAGAATCTGGCCCTCCTGCTTTAGAAAGAATTTTAAATAATGGAAATTAATGTTCTCAAAGTATAAGTTTACCTGAGTGACAGGTTTTTTGCTTCCAAACTAAATTGAATGTATGGTCTCTTGCCTAACATCTGGTTACAAAATGTGGTTCTCTGTTAACACTGATCTACATACAAACCACATTAAGTTTAACCTAGTTTTCTCTCTGGGACAAAGGACAAGTTATACAAAGCACACTGTTGTGTAACAAATACATTATGTTCTCTAAAAGCTGCCAGTCTCCAACGCAAGCTTTACAGCTATGGAGAATACCATGCAATATTCTCTCTAGAAGAGTAATAGGGCTAAACAAACTTAATCTTCCTCATTTCTAAATTTATTTGACAACCCCCTCATATATAAAATAGGTACAACATCATACAAGAGGTGTATAGACACACTCCTCAATTTTTTTAATATATTATATACAAAAACATATACAAAAACTTTTGGGTTTGGCCAAAATATATTTTTCCTTACACTTATTGTTAAGGAAAATATCTCTGCTGTCATTAAAGAAAAAANTTCCAGCCTTCTAGCTGAAAGAAAAGTTTGCAGGCACGAAAGCCAGCCTTGAAAAACAGAAAATAAATACACAATAACCTGTAATCTGTTAATTTTTTAAAAAAATTCATCCTTTAAAATCACCCATCAGGAACTCATACTTACCTGCAGTGACTTAGAAGCCTCTCACAGAACAGATTTTATTAACTGCTGGGTTTTACAGGGTATTATATGGGGTATTACAGAAAGAACACTCCTGTTGGTTTTTTTTGTAGCTGAATAACACAGAGCAAACATAAAGTAACCCATCTAGTAAAGGACAATGATGTCTGAAAATTAGCACCAGTCTACAGCTGTTTGGGTCTGGACTGGTGTTAAGCCCTCCCGCTGTTTCCTGAGAGCCTTCCCAATGCAGGGTATGGGAAGAGTTAGGGTGATTCATGTCCCAAACAAAACAAGAACCTGAGTAACGTACTGCCTAAATATAGGCAACAAAAATGTTGAAAAGAGCTGTCATGGCCTCTATGGAGTGTAAATAATCCCTTCCATGGTGCAGAAAGTGCTGTCATATGCTTCCAATCCTATTTTAGTAGGTCAGAATCTATTTTTCAAGGGAATGAGCAGGCTCTACTGTTTTTCTTTGGAAAAATGTCACCAGAATTTCTGCAGTTGAAAATATTTTCCATCCAAATTCTCTTTGAATTCCTTTGGCAATAAAATGCTTGAAGAAAGTTTCACAGATCATTCAATACATACACCCATAATTTTAGACTATTGTACAATTTAGAGAGCTGCTAAAATGTTTACTTACTGGTTCAGTGAAATATTAAGGAGTGTGGCCCATTTCCTGCAGATAAGGAGGCTAATTCCAACGCAAACTGAAAAATGTAAATAAGCAACAGATGAGGCATTAATTTACTCTTTATGCTGTTGTTTTTTTCTCTTATCTCCATTTTTCTAAATCACATCAATTTCCTCAGATGCTACAATGCTTTTAATCATAAATATTCCTTTACTTGTACATTCTTTTCATAAATCAGTATAAATCTTGACTTATGTAAGGATGGATCTCAGGGGCTTAGTTGAAATTCTGTGTATTTGCAGAATAATTCTGTCCTTTTACAAATATTTTGTTATTGTTTTGTTGTTTTTTCATTATGTGAAAGTGTGGCATTTCAACTTTTAAAGAGAAAATAATGTTAAAATACTTCTGTACCCTCTACAAAGTAAGGGTTCCACAGATTTTTATTTAAAAACAACAACAAAGAAAAACCCAAAACCAAACCAAACCAAATGGCTTAGGGAGATATTTATGTTTCCCTTGTTTTGTTTGTTGCCCCTTGTCACATCACTGCACACTGCAAAGATGAGTGTGCTCTGCGTTACCTACATTCTTGCATTAGGTATTTTGCAGACAGCAATGAGATCTCCCCTCAGCCCCTTTACTCTTCATTTCTGAAGGATGACCAGATTCATTTCTCCTCTCTTCCAAAGACCTCTGTGTCCTAACCATATCTTGTGTCTTCAGTATTCTTGCTGTGGAAATCACCGAGTGCTTTTGCCACATTTCTTCTATATAAGCTCTTCAAACTCTGAGCACAGAAATTTTCCCTGCACCTTTCCTATTAATTTTTCCATTCATAAAATAGCAAATGCTTGACTTTGCACTGGTGGAAGGCTTTTCTGTGCAGCAGAGGCCCTTCTCCATCACCTCCTTCACTGAACATGGAATGTCTTTAGGGTCAGATGTAAAAGTTCTGAAATGAAAAGTTAGTAAGAAATTCAGTGAGACTCTTGCTCAGCCCAGGGAAGATAAAAATAATCCTAGGTGTCTAAAATATGGAGTGCTTTTTGTGAAAATACTACGTGGTATGGGATAATAACCATGCCTGTAACACCCACAGCAAGCTCCATCTGCTGCCAGCTTGACACTCCTGGGCTTTTAGTACCTTCTTTCCATTGTGTCTCCATTAGACAACTTTATTAAACACGTTTTCATAAAGAATTGAAATAAGCTTCCTTTTATTCCCTGGTGTTTTTCCTTTCTGTCATCCACATACTGCTATTACTCTAGTCATCAGGGGATCATAAAGCCATAACCTCCCATCTTAATAACAATAGATGTAGTAATTGTTAATATAGAACACTGACAGGCATCATTACACAACAAATGAGTTCACATTTTAATCCCTTAACACATAATTTATCTTACTCATTTACAAATACACATTTCATAAGGCAACTTAAACATTCCTTACTCAGTGAGATATTTCTTTGGGCATGAACTTTTTGGTTATTCACTATAACAGATACCTGGCATTTAATAAGCCCTACATATCCTTATCAACATCAAAAACAAGTCTGATGATACAGTCTTTTACTAGGATACTATTCTTGCCAGGCTGCATTTGGAGTGTGAAATTTAGTCCATAAATGAAACACTTATAATAGCAGCACTGACAGTGCCAGAGCAGACAGAAGATAAGCATCCTGTTGACTCCCTGAATTGAATCCCTGAAAAAAGGGAATAGGTAAGCACAATGAGGTCTCTATAGTTTAATTTCTCTCATTTTTAATCACCTTTGAATAGTTGTCCCAAATAATACACAAAAAATTGTTCCAGATCTTGTACTGGAATGAATGAGACAAGTAGGAACTCGAGGAATTCAAGGTCAAGCCCAAGGCAAAGATTAAAGCAGAGGCTTTGTTTTTCATTTACATTTTAGCTCCACCTCAACTGAATCAGGTGAAGCAATCAAGGCAATCATCTACTTTATAGAATTAATAGTCAGAAAGAATCTAGCTCACTCTGCTGTGAGAATAAATTTTTCCACACCTGATTCAACAGAGAATATATTTTGTGGAAGGAAGCCAATCAAATGCTTACTTTAAAGGACTGAAGAAAAAAAAAAGATTTTTCTTTTCTCAAAGTGTGAGATCTACTCTTTAGCTTTGTATTATGAAAACTGGAAGATATAATGAAGCATATATTACATTGCAATGTGGTTTGTAGCTAGATTCTGAAATTTCTCAGTCACTATTAGCACAACTTACTATTGCATTAAACTGTAGAGACTTGGGAAGTTTGGGTGAAATTTTTGCTGATTGCTAGTCTGAAAGCTAAAAATTTCAGTTTCTAGATTGGAGCTCAGTAAAATAAAACAATTGGTTCTTTCCCTGCAGACAGATCCTACACACACTCCGTTGCTGTACATACCAGCTTCATGAATCCTTTCTTAATATTCCCTTGTAAAGAGAAACATACATCCTGCAGAGTGTAACTGAGGAGAGTAGGATGTTCACATGTTCCTTTGCACCTTGACCTCCTTAGTGTTTTGGCTATCAGGACTCATCCTTGTAGTTAGAAGTACTGGAAGTAAGGCAGCACTAAAGCTGTGTATGTTTACCATCACCCAGACTTTGTGTCTGGGCTTAAGTCAGGCCATAGGACACGAAACCAATAGGTTTGTGGTTCTTGTTTCTGAGTAGACTTGAAATATCCAAAGTGTGGTTATGTTTTTGCAAAGGTATTTTGGTTTGGATAATTTTCCACTACTTCTCATCAATGAAGAGAGCTCCAAGAAAAAAAACAAACAAACAAACAAAAACCAAAACAAACCTAGGCCAAGATATTTTAAATGCAATTCACCATGACCAGCCATATGACTTACACTTTTAACTGCATCTTCCATCATTCCAAGGACACGCAATCTGAAGTTGTCAGCACTGGGCAGAAATAGTTCATAGCTATAGCCAAGTCATTGGGTACAGAGTTATTGGCAAAGTTAGAAGGGCACAGTCCACTCTAGGATCTTGATTTATGTAAATATATCTGTTGGTAAGGAAACATATAATTTTAACTAACAATTATATATGTATAGTAGAGATATGACTTTAAATTAATTCTGTGTAATACGGTTTTTCTTGCCAATGGGCAGGATGCCAAAAAGGGCAGGGCCAAAAAGGACAGAGTGGATCCAAGAATTCATTCCTAATATTGGTGGACACAAGAATGCTAAAAGCAAGCTAATAGTGAACAGAGTAATCTAAAAGCTCATACCACCACAAGCTAGCATTAGCACTTGCTGTATTCTAAAACAGTCTTCTGATAAAAACATATTTAAACTTACAATTCTAGTGAGAAACAGTATGAATTGAAAAATCACACAGAAGATACTCAGCAAGATTCAGAATACTTCCATATGGTCTTAAACATAAAAAAAATACATAGAGCAAAGTGATTTTTAAACTATGTGTGTTCTTCTAGAACTTCCCCAAAACTGACACAACATTTTTTTAAGAGAAATCCAGTGGCATTGGTAGGAATAACTTATTTCAGAACACACAATAATTTTTATTCTTTCTTTTTGCCATTGGTAACCAGACACTGTTGCATTTGCTTTTTGCTTTGCCAATGAGTCACTGGATATCCATCTGCATTCCTACTGCTGGGGCACTACTTGCACAGTGGCAGAAACTGTACTTACTCCTGAGATGGATGTTTTGCACAGGTGTAAGTTTCCACTTCCTGGGCAAGCTTCATACATATATGCAAACATTCGTGCAATCTTAGCCTCTCAGAATCTCTCTCATGTATAGATTTTTAGACACACAGTTCAATTAAAAAGTGCACCAGTTATTCTCACACACTGCATGATTTCAAATTCCTTCTACATCACTAGTAAGTATAATACAGAGTGCTGGACTTAAGTGTGCATTCTGAAAGGAATCCAGCTGAAGCTGAAGATCTCATAGCTTCTCCAAATAAGTTGATTCATTAATTAAGCAATTTTGCTGTTGGAAAAGTGTGGTTCATTTCCACCTTTCATTCCTCAGGCTCACCTTTTGCCCTTGCTAAGCATGATGGTACAAAGGTAAAAGGAGAAGTAATAAGTCTTAAAGATAATATCAGCATTGCCAGTCAGAGTGCAAAAAGAAATTTTAGCTAAAGAAGAATTTGTAAGGAATAGTGATTATTAACCAGACCAGGGAATTTGTTTTACTTATTTTACTCACCCAATTCTCAGGTACACTTACAATTTAACCATTTTTTGGTTTGCCTTTAACATTTAAAGACAATCCCTTTTCTATAAAATGATAGCAAGTGTTTCTGAGTCCTTCATGTAAATAATATAACAAATACCATCATTTAATTCCCTACTTGTAAATAGGGAAAATTACTGCAATATTGTTTTTTTTTTCTTTTCTGGGGTATATGTCAGTTTTAAATCTGTTTTTTCTCAAGATGCTAAATAACTGACACATATAATGATTTACAAAGAACTTATAATATGGCATCAATTTATCACTCTTTTTTGTTTTGATAATCTAACCAACTTTGTAAAACTAAACTAGATATGGAATTGAGACAGAAGTGCAAAATGTGATCAACATAGCTATGAAACACTTGCAAAACTTCTAAAATCTCTGGTTAAGGCTTTGATATACTCAAAATTAATTCACAGTTCTAGCACTACTGGGATGAGAAGTAGCACAACTGTCTGCATTGCCAACATAACTACCACTCTTTAGTGTGATTTTTTTCAACTGAATTGTGAACTGAGATCTCATTGGATTTATAAAACAAGTTCCTGGAAGAACTTGTGTCTGCAAACCCCTGAATTGTAGGGTAAATGAACACATCTGTCTCTGAAAGTAACAACTGGCTGCCTTTTTCAGGGACTGCTGCTTTCTTCAGTGTTTGCTTTGCAAAGACATGCAAAACATGACCTAAGATTCAAGGAGGAAGTTAAATTAATAACAGTTTTAAACGGTTTCTGATTTTTATTTCTCTAACAAAAAATCAAGTTGCTTGTTCTTTGAACTTCCATCAATTGTCAATGTTTTACTAAGAGTTTTCCAGGACAGTCAAAAAGGAAACCAGACCAGGACAATGGGTAACGTAAGCATTTATCTCCACTACTGTGCATGCTGATAAGGAAAAACCAAGTAACTGTTCTTTCTCATCTTTTTACTTTTCTGTTTATTACCTCTTGAAGTAATTTGCTCCCTTTAACAGAGAAAATTAGATATTTTGATCTGTAAATTTCTCCTTGTTCTCATCTTACTATGCCATCTGCTTATTCTTTGTCATGTACAGAAGAATCAAATATATTTTTAATTGGTAACAGTTTTCTTTTAGCTATTTTGTACCTTTATATCCAAATTTTTTCCAACACAGGTGACAATGGAAATTTCTTTATAAAAAAGACAGTAAAACTGCTTCCAACAGAGAGCATGTCTTAAGTTCAAAAGATCTTTCATGAGTGAGCAGACACAGCATTTGGACCCTCACATGTTTTAACTGAACCAGAATACTGTTGTCTTAATTTTTTAATGATTTTTGACATCTATTAATAGCCCTATGTGCCTTAACTTTTAGATTTACAATGTGAGATATCATAAATGTACTTGGGTCTCAGAAAATGAATATGCAGCACAACCTGAAAAGATGCATCTGCAATGCCATCCAGGCACTGATTATACTGAAATTCCACTTGTGAAGCATAGGAAAACATCTCTGCATATCTGCTATACTTGCTTGACAGTTTCAAGCTTGGTTTAAAGTACACCTGTGTGCCTGCTGCCTTTTGGTTATGATAGCCCAGAGGAAACCTAATACAACCATCTTCAGGATGCATGTGTCTACAGCATGCTGTCTTGATGGGAGGGGCAAATTTCTGTCCTCTTGAAATAACCTTAAATTAATAATCTCAACTCAGATATCCAATATTCAGATATTGGGGTTTTTTTAAATCTATGTCAAAGAAAACAAAAATGCAGTTGCATCTCTGGATCTTTCTTTCTACTAAGTGTATAGCTGATGGTATTTTTGAAACTAGGATAATTACTGTTGTTATGTAAACTATTACTAAAACTCAATTGATTTGACAGGAATCCTGTGTCTGTGACCATACAGTCTTGGAGCAAACGTGTGTAACAAAGAGCTCCTCTTTGCTGCCTAGTGCTACTTTTTCAGTTACTCTGTCTTATCCCAGTCCAGTGCATAAAAGACATGAGAGATGGTGTTTGGGCATGCAAAGCTCATTTAACAGAATCAGTACTGGGATTTCTGAACACCAGGTTTTTTCTAAAAAAGAGTAAGGGCTGTCTAAATGAACCTGGAAGTGCTGTCTAAATCAAAACCACTCAGAATATAAAACATAAATCAGCATCTGATTGGTATTCCCACATAAAGCAGCGGAACAAAATCATTAACAATGCCTCAAAATTTGTTTCCTGTGTACATCTGAAATGATTTTAATTATGTAAAGACTAGGCAGGGCTGACAGCATAGTACACATTGGGAGCATTTTATGCTTTCAGCTCTAAAATATTAGAGACACTTTAAATAGTGGCTTTTCATGCTGCATGTCTCTGCTCCACAACAAAGGAGAATATATAAGTTTACAGATACAAAGGCAGAAATTCTCAGGACATCCTGTCATCCAACACAGTTGGATGCTGTTTTTCTCCCTTTCATGACCACTAAAGAAGGTTAAACAGTCATTCATTTAGGTCATTAAGGAATACCACCATTTATGCAGCCTAAGTTGTTGTGAGGTCCACTGAGAACTACCTTTTAAAACAGCTGTGACCAAATTACATGTGGTATAGGCCATAGGACACTTCTCCACTGCAAAGAAACCCAAATAAGGGTTTCATTAGAAAGCTATAAACTTAACACAGGCAAATCTAACCAACTTAAAACACCAGACCATTTAAAACAAATGCATAAAGTTCTTGAGGGGATGTGTATTTGGTATGCCATAAAATTCTGACACCGGCAAAATATTAATGGGGAATTCGTTATAGTTTTGAGAGTCTCCTTAAAATACCCAAATGGTGTTTCAGGAATGCATATTCATCCCATTTTTGCAGACAAAGAAGGAAGGACCTCAGGGCAGGCATAGTAAAATGGTGATCTCCAAAGCCAGCTTCTGCTTTTAATGATGCTGATATAAACAATTGCTAAGTTTGCTCAGAACCCCTAGTCTTGCTCATGTTGACTTCATTTCACTCTGTGATGAAAAAAAAGAGAGCACAAAACACTCCACCCACTCAGGCACCTCATTCCCTTTTGTCAGAGGTATATCTAAACCAATAAACTGAGGGCTGCAGTACAGTTTCAAGTAGTCTCCCACTTTGTTGACTCATTAATTGTTAGTCTTCTACCTGGCACAAAACTTGTTCTAAGACTTTCCCAGACATACTGGCGTGTGCTTCAGGGCACAGAACAGGCCACATACTGTTTGCAACGCAGAATGTAGGTGAAGGTGAGAGAAAAGTCTTTACCTGTAGAGATGTGAGCAATGCCATCTTATTCTGAGTGAGGGAATAGCCTTTCATCTGTTTTATTTACCCAACCCCTGATGTTCTCACATGCAGACCTGAACTTGCAGTATTCTCACACAGAGTGATAAACTTGGAATTAGATTTCTTCTATTAGTATGGTTCATTCTTTAGCCAAGAAGTCCTGTTGAGAAGCTGTAAGAATGAAACAGATAGTCCTCAAAGGCTTTTAAAATGCCACTTTCTGTACCTCAAACGTGAGACATAACAATGGTAAAAAAAAAAAAAAAAGGCTAGGCAGATAGAGGAACCAGCCCCACCTTATTCTTTGGCTACAGAATGAGCAATTGTTGAATGAAAATAAACAGATTGTGCTTGCCCCATCTTGCTATAATACAGATTGTACTATGCAAATTATCTTTAGGCCCACACATAGATACACTAATAAGACCACAGGAACTATCATCTAGAGCAATCTAATTTACTATTACTGAGTTATCCTAAAACTTTCACAACTTTTAAAGAGTTTCTTAGCTGGGAAGTGATCTTGAAATATAAACCAACATCTGATGATATGATGTTACTTTTACCCATATTTACTATTCCATTTCCAAATTTGCTTTTGCAGAGAATTTCATTTTAAAGGTTACATGAGCAAAGTTAGAAACTTAGGAATTTCTTAGTTGTATGAATCTGGATATTTTTTCATACTAATAGTGTAGCTGGAGAATGCTTTGTAACATGCTGGTTTTCAAAATCTGGTTTGGTCACATTAGTGTAGACCCACTGAGACATTTTTACCTTTCCCTGTAAATTCACTCACACTCTTAACAATTCTCTGAGGACTTGTTGAGGCACATTTAGCCATTATTAACTCTAACTGAATTTTATCGCCCACTATCCATGCATCCCTGGGAGCATGAATTTGGGTGCACACAAGGGAGCAAGTGCAGCTTGGCAGGGAGTGGTAAGGTGGGTGGAAGTTCTTGCCTACATGGCATGTCGGAAATGATGTAATTTTGGGTGTGTGAAATTTGCTAAATAGGTTTACTCCAGCATTAACCTAGTACTCAGGTGCCCAAATGGCAATTTAGACACCTTGATTCAGGAGAGTTACCAAACCCGCCCCCCCACTAATCTGTTCAGGAGCCTCAGATGGCAAAGGAGGATTATTTTGGATCTCATGATCTATTGTTAAATTCCTACCTTTCAGACTGAAGCAAAGTCACAGAGAAAGTGTATCCCAATGCTGTGCAGCAACTCTGAGAGATACCTCAGAGGCCTTATGCCAAAGTCACTAACTAAGACACCCAAATTAGAAATGGATGAATTTCCTTTCTCGGTTGTGGTCATAGATTCCTTCTCTGGCACTCATTCTCTGGCAGGAAGTTTGAGACACATTTTTGTCATTTGGCTTAAATATTCCTCCTCCATCATTTATTCCAGTGCATGAATGAACTTCCTCTAATTTCTACAGATCTTCCTACATGTGGAGCACAAGATGCTAAATGCTTACTTTCTGGTATTGGCTTAGTGGGAAAAACGATTTATCCCATCATCAGGTGATCACCATAAAATAAATACCCTTTTGTGAGGGGAAAAAAAATTCTATAACTGCATGCAGAAATCAAAATATACAGGGCCCAAATGAAAATACAGCTCTGGATCACTCCGCAGTTAAAAGAGATGATGGAAAGATAATTATGTGGGAGAGGGATGTTTCTTTGTAGAAGTATGTTTGATGGACTAAGTTCTATAATCTAAAATTAGGATATGGCTACAGCTGGAGGAGAAAGAAGAAGAAAATTATATTAAAGATAAAATTAGTTTGTGAAGAATATTCAAAAGTGCTGCATTTCTGCAGGAAGATTACTTTTTCATAGTGCCAAAAAGAAAAGTAGTTACCAGGTCCAAAACATAAATGAAGAACTGGGAATGGGTACTGTCATGGAAGGATTTTGAATGCTTGAAAAACAAGATTATTCCTGGATTTCATGATGAAAAAAGAGGGAATAGTGCTCAAAATTTATAGCCAGGAAACTACAGCAGCATGTGTTGGGTTGTTTTGAAGAGCCCTTAGGTCAGATGGCACATTCAGAGAAAAAGAAGAAGGGAAATGATCTATCTTGTGCTGTAGACACTACGTTCAGCTCTGGGCAGTACATAAGACAAGTGACGAGACTTCAGTGACAAGTGCATCTTTGTGTATTTAACTGCTGTGATATTTTTGCTATTATTTGTCATTGCAAATGAATATACATATTTCATCCTCCTACACGTGCACAACATCTGTGGTACATACACTCAACAGCGTATATATTCACACGTGTACACATACATGTGGGCATATATAAATATATGTGTAACACATAAACATAATGTGTTTTCTCTCTAGGGAATTTTTTTTCTATAATTTAGAAGTATTTCCATGCCTATACATTCTACCTCCTAAACACATATCAGAATTCTTGATATTTTAAATCCATGTAGAAAGAATTGGAGTTACTATGTCTTTCACCGCTGGTCATTTAGCCCAGCAACACATATTTCAGCTCACTCTATGCATTTTTCCTACTCTGTGAGAGCATTTTCTTTTTATTCTAATTTTCCTGTACAACAAGGATTGCTTTTGACACAGAGAAAAATCAGATATTGGAAAAAATCTCAAATATGTTTTTATCTTAGTATTCTAATTTTAAAGGGGTATATTTAAATGCTACTATTTTCATTTCAAAAGTTCCATGTTACTTAACAGTTGGTGAGTGAGCATATACAAGCTTAGGATATGCTCAGGAAGGACTTAAGTCTGCAGCAGTCCTAGATAAGGGTGTGTTTATGTTAACACCACACTGCTTTTAGCATTTGAAAAATATGGTTACGCATTATTTCAGGACAGTTTGAAAACTGGCTCTTCTAGAAAAGATTTAAAGTAAAAGGAGGCCATGTTAAAGATTGAGGGAGTTGAAATTATTTGGATGATCCGGAGAACAACCTTTTAACCCTGACCTTTTTTCTTTGAACAAGGTTGGATGATTGGGGCAAATTAATTCTGTGGATGTGTGCAAGAGGTGAAGTTTGTTAGTAAGAGCCTCAATACTTAGTGGATGTTTGCTAGATACCTGTAAGATTGGTCCTTAGGCATAAATCAAAACAGGACTTAAACAGGCCAAATGTGTTAGGCCAAATTCAGATTTAGGGCAGAGTGCATAAAGCAGTAACCTAACAGGAAAAGTAATGGCAAGAAACTACTACCTTTGCTCTTTCATCTTTATATTCAGCTGTGCACTTCAAGCATCCTTGCAAACATTTCTTCAACAGCAACATGTAGCCTTAATGTCACCCTTCTAAAACTTATATATATAAATTATAGGTACCATCAAATACATGCTACATCTTAGCACATGGACATATTTTATACAAGCAACTTCAAAACTGTGTGTTGTGTGGAAAGGGTCCATACAGTGCTGTTCTGTCCTGCCTTTCTCACTGCACTATATTTCTCCAAACTTCTAAAGCAGTACCAATCCCCCTCCACACACACATACTGAATTCCTTAAAACAAAAATTCATATTTGCTTTTGTTTTGGATTAAAATATAGTCTTAATTACTTTTATAGTTTTTCAAATGGAATCTCATTGAGTTTTAGCAGTTTCCTGTTTATTTTCTCATCTCTGTCACAATGGATTGTTCATTTAAGTCATTATCAACATTAATGCTCAGCAGCATTAGTGTTCTGCCTTAAACTGAGTGGATTTTTTAATGCCATTTTCACCTAGGTCCATTGCAGAAACCATATACTAGTAGTGACATAGAGCATTACTTCATATTAAGATTTTTTTTTCAGGGCAGCAATAAGATTAGGTTCTCAGAGACTCACTCATATGAGAGTTCCAACACCATTCTGATGCAAGTGAACCTGTCATCAGTCATCCAGTTAATTGTGTATGAATCTTGATCCCCTTTTCTATTACAGTCCTTCACATTGAAATCACAGTCTAAGACAGGAGTGTCAGCACTAACCAGCTATGTATGTTCATCCTTAAAGACATCAATCATTTTTCTTATTTCTGAGCTAGTTGAAACAAATGGGGAGGAGGGACTTTATTTAGCTGTCAGTTGTGCCGAGAGTACAGACTGCACCTTTGGGAATATGGATACAACACAGAATGCCTGGTGTTCTCATGTTAATATTAATACACTGGATCCTGTTCCAGCTCACTTATTTTAATACTGGAATTTGAGCTTAGGGAATAGACCTAATTTGTAGAGCTTTATTTTCAAACAGGGACAAACTTCACACAACTGTATTTCTTTCACACAATTGTATTTCTTGCACAACTATCCACATCTCCAGAAAGGAGCTGAATTATCATGATTTCACTGCTTAAGGATAGAAGCAAGCTATGAAGAGGGCTTTCAGGGGTACTGTATAACTCCTCTGGAACAGAGTAGTTCAGATTTTCATTCCACGTCTCAGTCACAAGGGTATAGAAATGGGACACAGATCTGGCATCTGAATAGGGAAACTGTATATGAGCACAGACTCCTTCACAGAGTGTATAGCTGGTCAGAGCTCTTAGTTGAAGGATTTATGGTGGATATATTATGTCTCAGCACCTGTTCTGCGTCACTGTTTCTGACATGGGGAAGGAATCTCCCATAGTGATTTGAGCAGACAACACTGCATTCATAGGCAATATGGCAGACAAAATTTTGGCCCTGAAAACAAAGTATTTGGTTCATTGGTTGGCTGATTAGATTTTCTGAATATAGTCAGGCTTCCTGCTTTTAAGTTCTACATCAATAGCTAAATTCGGGTCACTGCATGATTTCATTATCATCTGTATATATTCTGTCAAAATAAAAAAATTACATTTAAAATTATTAAAAAAAAAAAAAAAGAAAAAGTGCAATATAATTTTGTCTTCATCTCTGCCCAAGTTTGGCCTTATTCTTTGTCAGAAACTTGTAAGCAGCCTTTTCCAGCATATGCAGAGTATGATGTTTAACAGACAGAAGTATTTCAGCCTGAAAAATTTTCTTTCAAAAAAGTCCTACGGAGAGGTATCACTTAAAAATTAGCTTTGTTCCATGCTTTACAGGATATTTTCCTCTTTCTTTATGAACAAAACTAATCACTTTCATTGACTGAGCAAGTCTACAAAAGTTTTGAACCAGTGTCTGTTTTCTCATTCACATCATATCAACAATCACCAAGCCTGTACCAGGGACTTATTTTCTTTTGTACCTGTCTTCTAAAATTAAAATATATTTTTGTAGTGTTATGATTGCTTAGATACTGTCATTTTCTCGGACTTCTACAACGACCCTCATCATTGTCAGATTTCAGCACCTAAATATTAAGATTAAACCAGGAAATCTGTTAAGTCAAAAGTTCTGTGGAAATGGTGATAGAAAGGAAGCTTCACTGCCTTTACTTAATTTCATTCTGCCGAGGATAACAAGAAACTAAATACTAAAACAAAGCAGTTCTAAGAATCTGCCTTATGAGAGCAGAGAGAAACAACTTGAATAATAGATGATGCCCAGAAAGAGGCCTAAGAAACCTGTAATGAAAGAAGAACCAAAAATCGACAGTCAATAGTCTGACTATTTTTGTAGTCAGACTAAAACTCTGAGGAGTATCGATGACACCTTACCAAAGGGCATGCTGGCACACAAAAGTCTAACCAACGTCTCCCTCACAAAGTGCAATCTAACCCCACTACCAGTAGCTATTCAAGTCAGAATTCAGTCAGAATACTGGCAATGAGAGAAGGGATGCTGCAAACAAGAATAAATTTAATTTCTCAGAGGACAAAAATATAACACAAGAAAATAACTGACTGTCAGATAGTAGCTTTGAAATTGCTCATTTCAAGGGTGGCAAAGATATTAATAAATGCACAGAAGGGTTTGAGTTTAATGGAAGCAAACACCATTTCAGGGGTAATTATTGAGATATCTATTTCTGCTGAAGCAATAACCCTCATTTACTTCATCCTCTGCCAAATCTTACAAAATTGGCAATAAAAATTATGGAAAAATAAATCAAGAATTGCTGAGCACTCTCAGATCCTTCTTGCAGTCAGAATGAATGAGGGTATTAAGAAGTAGCACCCTGAGAAAAGACATAATTATTCCACTGCAGAATTGTATACAGACTACTTCTGAGTGGGGATAGGTTATATGCCCACTTTAAATTATTCATAGACATTTAACCACAAATGGACCTTAATGCACCATCTGGTAATGTGTGTCCAGTTCCTATTTATCTAATAATTAAATTCCTTTCTTTACTGATAGCTTTCACCTTGATAAAATGTCCTGTGTGTAGCAGTACAAATGTCAAAAAGCTCAAGTATTTCAGATCTTATACAGTTTACTAAAAAATACGCCTATGTTTTGCAAAAAGATCTAGGTGCCAAGCACTCATTGTCATTCATTGCTTGCACTGGCTGCAATACAAGCTGATTTCTTCACATAGAAGGTATCTGAAGGTTACCATAAAGTGTCTTTTATATGATCTCTTCTTTAATAAGGAAACCCTAAAAAATAGGGAAACTTGGGTATTTTTGGTTTAAGTGTAAGCAGTTTGAAAGTCTATGTATGCTTGATATAAAGTCTGCTGCTATAGAACTCATTTAAAGTGCTTATGAGGAAGATCCAGCATATGTGGGTAGGAAGAAAATAGTACAGAAATAGAGAGAGGTGTGCTGCACTGAGCAGGGGAGCTGCCAGCACTTCTGTTCTTACCAATGCTATCTTATTAGTAGAGATCCACAAGTCTGCCTGCCTTTTCGGGGGTGTCATTAATTACTTAAGGGTTTTCAGTATTACAATTTGAATGGGAACATTAAGAACTGAAAGACTTTCAAGATACACACTTCAATCCACAATGCAGTGTCTTTTCCAGCCCCCCGGAAAACTGTAAATTGGAACTAAGCATTGGAAATGTCCAATGTAAATATTGAAGTTGATTATTCTTATCTTACTTGTGCATTAACTAAAAAGCCCAAGAGGCTGCCAAGCAAACAGTCCTGAGGAGTTCTTACTGAAGAACAAGACATTTCAGTTACTGCAGTGAAAATACAAACAGGGTTTCTCCTAACAATTAACTGTATGAATAGAAACAGTGTTAGCATTCCACTAAATACAAAACAGTGCAGTGGGGGAAGTTCTTGTCTGTAGAAAAACAAATCTTTTTCTGAAAAACTGTTGGTGACATTTAAATATTTGTTAACTAAACTAGTCAGAGGTCTAATTTTTTTTACCAGTCACAGACATGCTTTTACTCCCCCCAGAAATGAATCTGTCTTAAGTGAGTGGTATATTTCTTATAGGGTTTGTATTCTTGTATCATAACACTTTGACTGAAAAAAAAAAAAGTGAGTTTTTTGTTTGGCTGGTTTTGGTGGGGGTTTTTTATTATTATTTTGATTGTATACAATGTGAGGCCATTCTATGGATCTCATTCCTGCAAGAGGAGTGCTTATTAATGTGGATATTTCTATTTGTATACCTTGAAGGATAATTTTCCAACATTACTGCTAAATTGAGGCACCATTACCTATGATGGGTGTCACCAGAAGACTGGTTGTGTCACAGCACTAGTGTGACAATATTGCCTACAATTCTCATGGCAAAGATGGATAATCTCTGCCATGTATGGAGGTCTGCACAGAAGTACACTCTGGAACCACGCAATCTCTACATCTAGTGACAGCATGACTCCATGTAACACAGCAGATAACTGTAGTTTACATAATGCTACTGCTTCACATGGAGTGTGGAATTTGATGCATTCAGTGTTTCACCTCTGCCCACCTGTAAACACTGCAGAGTTTCCAAATCCGGTGTTATGTCACCGTGATGGTGTTCATCAAAAAGTAATTGTAGTGTGCTTGTCAAAAGCCCTTTCTAGCAGCCTTCATATGCCCACTGATGGCACAGGTCATAGACTTGACTAAGAGAAGTTCACTCAAACTCTAGCATTCCAGTAAATATTTTCTTTATTTATTTTAATGTTTTAATTATGGTAACCAAAGAATATCTTTTTCAGCATAAAAAACCTTCTAGCTTAAATTGAACCAAATTATTTTTAAAAATAATAACAGGGAAAAAATTCCTGAGAATATTTCTGTGTTCCTTCACCAAAGAAGAATTTAAAATGAAGTATTGACATTGTCAAAAACATCTGTTGAGTTTATAGCCTGGTATATTTGGCGCACACATCCTCATGATCTTTTCAGCAATGTAATAACATGGGTAATATTTGCTGCAGCCCTTGGAAAGTGACTCCCAGCATGATTTTATTTTGTTTATGGGAAGAACAGTTGAAAAAATACAAAAATTCACAGTTTTTGTATGAAACTAGATTCTCAGAATATTGACGTTATGAACTAAAGAGACTGTGTTTTTTAAAGAGATGGTCTAAGTTTTCTTCTTGACTAGTTTTGGCCACCTTCACAATAGATGTCCAATCCAGGATTCCTATTGCCTAGTGTTCTTGTTACAGAGTAGAATCGGTATCACCAGTGCACAACATCTCCCATATCTGTAACATCTTAGTCATACAGAGTGAATCCTTTCTTTCCTGAATCTTTCTCTTATAATTGATGTGCACCTGTAAAACCAATTTCAAAATTTCCTCACCCTCTCTTTCAGTTTTTTGCACCCAAACCTACATATATCCAATGTAAGAAATTTTCTCACAGAGACAGGTTAGATTCCTAACTCCACAGACACTGCCCTCTGTTTCAGTATATCTTATTTTTCCATGTTGATCATAGATTTTCCATTTGTCTTAAGGCCAAAACTTTGTCCCTGTTCATCAAGAATTCCACTTAGTTAAACAATCAAACTTTCTGAATTGATTAATTTACGTTGCTGAAATACATCATTGAAGTTTGAGCAATTATATAAAACTAAGTAGAGACAGATAAAGGGGGACTAGAACAAATATCATTGGCCTACTGACAAGAAATGAACCAAAAAACTATGAAATTCTTTACTTCAATTTCTTTTGGAGAAAGTGGAGAGGAAATATTTAATACAGTAACAGAAGTCATAGTAGGGAGAATAGGAAAAAAAATAAGTAAAGGATGTATGGAACAAAATACCAGTAAGAACTTGCTGCTCAGGATATCCATGCAAGTGTTTGATTTTGCTACTTTTTCAATGAATATTTCATTAAGGTCAAGGGACTACAGTATATTCGGGTTTATCTGCTGTATTTACCATCCGGTATTTTGTGGAAGTTCCTACAGAGAGATACAGAATGGAAGCAGAATAGTCAGATAACCATGCATGTGAAAAAATTCAAATCAAATATGAATGTGCATGTTTATTTCTAACGGGAGTATAAATCACCACTCGTCTCTGGATCACTAAAATTCTGCAAAGACTCTCATGGTGGTTGGCTGTCTAATTAGGGAGACTATTCAGATGTGTATTAGCCTTTTCCTACATTGGTGGCTGGGGCTTAGACAGACCTGTTCACAGACTTTAGAGGGGACATTGTTATGAAAGCAGTTTAAAGATTAAGACTACACATTACTGCAGTGCAATAATAAGTATAAATGTGATTAAACAAGGCTCCTGGTCTCTAGGATGGTGTGAATACAACCACAAATCATTTTTCAAGCATCAGTAAACACAAACACAAGTACCATATGATAAGCTGCTGCTATTTATGGAGGCATATGTTGCATGCAATTTTACCTGTTTGCACTCAGCATCTTGCTTGTCAGGAGCCCTTGTGAGACAGAGCCAAGCAAAACCAGCTGTGGGTGTTTTGAAATTCAACATATTGGGATAACTTTGGGAACACCTAAAATGGAAATTAGAGTCATAACCTTTGCAAAGAGGTTAATCTGGAAGCTGACATCAGCTTCTTTGACAATTTACCTGTCAAATTCCCAGTTAGCCTCTCTGCACAGGAAAAAATCCTGTTTCTGTTTGAAGGGCCCTGGAAGAATTCAGACCTTCTGTTTTCAAGTATTTCTGACAGTTTCATATTAGGATGGAGAGAGTTATTATATGACAAATTTTATCTGAAACAGGAATGTAAGATGTGGTTTTGGCTGCATGATACTACATACTCTACACAGTAAAATATCTCTAATAAACATTTTGGATGAGTAAATTAAGTATAGCAACTTATTAACATAACCAAGCACATGACAATTGGATTTGTTTTTAGCTTACTCTGAAAGTTACAAACATTTCTATTTGAAGCATGTTTCACTTTAACATTTTTGCTTAGCATGTTATTTTGTGTTTAATAATTTGTTGTTTCACTGTTTCATACATGTAGCATTTCACAAAGGCACGGGATGGCAAATTCTCTACTTAGGTGAGTGTGCAAGAAGCATCATCAGACCCTTCTCACATATAAAGAGTCTTACTGCAAAAGAAGAGACAAAACACAATTAGAGTGAGATGGTATTAGGCTGACAGACAAATCAGGCAGAGATATTCTGGGGTAAAAGCGCTAAGGAGCCATCAGGAAAGAATCTGGGATCTAATACATAAAGAATGCAGCTCAGTGTCTTGATGACAAAAAACCTTTTAGGGAAAAAAATCATGCAAGAGACAGACTTTTATATCTCATAATCAGTAATCTCAGGAAAGGGAGTTTAGATAAAAAGAGACGAGAAACAGATCATTTAGTGCAAATAATAAATTCAGCCTCAGAGAAGCACTGATTGTTAGAATATGATTGACACTGGCTCTGGAGACAGATGTCCTCCTGCCCTCCCAGCTGGAAAGGCCAACTGGGTGGAGCTTCTTTAGAAAACTGGCTGCTGCCATTGTACAGCTTAAAGAAGAGTGGACATGCAGAGGTAAATTTTCAAAGCAGTGTGTTTATTAACTACCCATTGACAAATACAGGCAATTGTTAGTGAACCTGCTGCACATGCCTTTGAAAATCTACACGGTTTGTCTGAGGTGATATCTCACCATTTATGCCAGAAAAGGTGGCTTCCAAGATAGAGGTGGGCCTTTCTTGACAATGGATAAAATGGGTGATCTCAGGAACCCTTTGCCTTTTCAAAAAGCCGTGTGAGGTCTCCCATACTACAATTCACATTCAATTTAGGTTTTCTTCTCTTCTTGCAAGATCAAAGAATTTTTTGTTATGTCATCACACGTGACATGGGTAATGAAAGCTTTGAGAAGCTAGAACTGACAGTTTCCAGCACGGCCTCTAATTTTGTAACTTTTCAGTATTTTCATTTATATGGGAGCAACACAGGGAAAATGGTTAAGAATACTTCACCTGGCAATCCTTGAACACTCACCACTGTAAGGTGAGAACAAGCATAGCCTCATTATTATCATGCCTTCCCACATATACATACAATGAATAGATCAACATTCTTAATGTTTCTTCGCTATAGCCATGGTTTGCTTTGCAAAGCACTGGAGCATGTAGGAGCTAGTTATAAATCAAGTAAGTGAGTAGTTTTGAATCCAGTGCAAAAATCTCTGTGAAGTAAAAGTCACACAACAAAAAAAGGATAAATTCAAATTTTTGAATAATTCCATTGGCATGTGTTTGAACAAATTGCTGTCTGAACATGTCTTGATTGTCTGGCTGGAATTTAGTAACATCAGATCATGGCTGAATCTCACATGAAACATGACACAAGGACTGATATTATTTCTTGTGGTTGTTTTGGGGTCTTTCCCCCCTTCTTTTTCTTTTGTTCTTGGGAGTCTCTCTAAGGTGCACAAGCAAATATACAAGAACCTGCATAGCAAAAAGAAGGAATGAAGGTGTTAAAACTGTGCAGTACGCTGCCACACTTGGTGGAGCGACTCTCTTGCCTCTGTGTACATTTCTTCTTGTTCTCACTGTCAGAGAAGGAAAAAATCATGAGTTATAAATTTTTACAGCATCCATCAGTTTTAAAGTGATTCAATCAATTACATTTTGATTGTGGCTTTGAGGTGTGTGTGTATAATATCTGCTGATCTATATTCTGAGATATTTAGTGGCACAAGTGTTACTTGAATTTTTATATGTGCAATGTTAATTTTTTTTCTGGGTATATCTTCAGAAAAAATGGTTTTGGCCTTTGTATTATGTGGAACTGAGCCAATATGAGGCAGTGTGTGAGATGCAATAAAAAGAGACTGGATATATTATGTAAATACAGTAATAAGAATTCCATTCTGGGTGGAAACTGTGATCAATATTGTGTTGTAGGTCAAGTAGGTATCTGCATTTCTCTTAAAATGACTACGAATGTTTGGAAATCTTTTTCTTTAGTACAGAGATGGTAAATCAAATATCAAAATACTTGTTTGAAAATAAATGGAAATAATTTGGGCATTGGCATGGAAACAAACTGGAAATTTGAGTGCCATGACACTGAATTTTGATTATAGTATAAAATATTAAATTATTATGTACTGATATTCTGCAAACAAAAGCTTTATTTTTGCCTCAATTTGATATTAAACTGTGTCTTTCACAGCTGTTGTAACGTTATGGAAATACAGTTTAATTCCTTCATGGGTCTGTTTTTACCTCCACAAGTAGCATCAAGTTCCCATGATAGACAAATTCCTTGAAATTCTGTGAATGCAACATGTAGGAAATTTGAGACCATTATGGGAAAAGAAGAGTAACAGGAAACCTATACAGAAGACATCTTGAAACAGCTGAGTTATCCCTTTTACAAGAGTCGTTTGCTAAACTTTACTTTCTTATAAACGTTTTTTAAAAGGAAAAAATTACATCCTAATTTTACATATTTAAAAGTTTTATCTGGAAAAATATTGTCTTCAGTAAGAAAGAGTTGAACAGAGAATCCTAATCTTGACTTCAAAATTTTAGGTTGCTTACAATAGTATGCAAGTGCACAAAGAATGCCAATTAAAGCTTTATTACAAGCCAAACACAACCTGTCTTTTACAAAAATGATGTCCTAGGTAGTTTGAAAACACAGAAAAATAATCTTGGAAATACAAATACAAAATGGTATTTTCCAATTAATTTCTCATTTCAGTGAAGTCTTTCAGCGTCACAAGATAGTTGACTTGACATTGTTAGCAATATGAAAGGTGCTTTTGACATGGAAGGAGCCCTGTTCAATCAAGGATGTTAAAAATATATCCTATCATTACATTGAAGAAAGGGATTGTTTTATTGCAGGTTCATATCTGAAAAGACATTGGAGGGGTTGTTTCTAAAGAAACTGGGAAGATGCTTAAGGGAGAGAAGTTGCAGAGCTGCTAAGGAAGCTGAGTGTGTATAAAAAATTTGTTTGTCATATACTGTTGCCTTCTGTGATGTGAACACAGAAAATATGAAGAAAGAATACTTGATTTCTCATATTATATTGTTTAAAAATAGTATTATTAGTTTGGGGTATGAACATAACAGGAGATTCTTAATTATCTCTTTACCACTTTTCATCCATAAAGCTGATTCCAACAACTTTTTTTTAGAAGTTTAGATTTCTTCTACAGAAGCTAAATTGAGAATCATTGAAGAGCTTCCAAGTCCACGTTTTTTAATGCCAGTTCCTCTGTGGCAACAGATTAGCTGCATAATTTGACATAGTCTGAATGTCAGTGCAAACATCCCACAAATACCAAGTGACTGTTTAACCAAAAAAACTATGGAGTGTACTTTAAAAAATTTATTACCAATCTTTCACTCTCAAGTATTTTTATAAACTGTTTCCCAGTGAAAATGAGATGGTCCCTTAAATTGAAAAATGGTTAATTATACAAACTATGTGACAGATATGTTTATCATTGTAAAAGAAAAACATTTACAGAGTGATTTCAGTAGTTTATACTAAGAAAAGCTAATTAATAGTTTGTTGTTATTCTATGATTTTTCAGTGAGATAATCCATAGCTGGTGGCTTGGGCAATAGTGTCTCTTTCTCAGCTCACCGAACACAAGGAACCTCCACTGGGTGGTTTATCTTAAAAGCAGACATCTGTCTGTTTTTCATTATTCACACGGTAAAGAAGAAAAGTCTTTGTGCTCTGTAGCAGAGCCTTAATGTACCATATAGTCCTAAAGTAACAGCAGATACAGCAGGGAGCTTTTACACTGCTCTTATCTTTCACTTAATGCACACGGAGTTTGTGGAAAATTCCTCATAATCATGATAAGTGTTGGGAAGAAGGTTTTTGTAGAAAACAGAACTGTACTCTGAGAGCCTTGGAGGACAGGACTGTCTTGGAAGGGACAGCAAGTAGTGTTCCTTGTGCTCCTAATACCTTAGTGTCTCAGGCAGCCAGGAGGGAGAAGCCAGGTGTCCTTGCCCCTGTGCTGAAGAGCAAATGCCTGAGCAGGTTCTGGTACTGCATATCAAAGTAACAGTAAAACTCAAGTCCCTGGCCCTTGCACTCCAATTGTTCACAATCCAGTTTGAATGCTTTTTCAGAAGGGGATCTCTATGAGGACTCTTTTTTCACCAAAACAGGAAGGGAAAAATAGCTTTTAGTGAAAAATATAAATGATTTTGTCAATATATATGCCTCAACACTTATCCTTGAGGGCACTATAGACAGGGCAGTAGTTGCAGGTTGCCTCTTCTCTTCCTTTTCCCTCTTCTAGAAATGTCATTGTGCAGTGTGATGTGATGATGTGACTCTTGATCTCCTGAGAGGAGAGGAATCTTACTGCTGTCTCATCTTCACTATCTCCTTTCCCAACTGTGCCTAAATTTAGTCCCACTATGGCTTCAGGTTAAACAAAGGGAGTTGGCTAAAACCCCTTTGAAGATTGGCTTACCTATTCTAATAGAGAACACAATGAAAAGATCTGCCTACAGGTCTTTAGAGCACAACAAAACTGTGAGGGTATGTCCATTAGTTTAAAACAATGAACAGAAATGCTTGGATGTTAGAGAGAAAGAGCACACAGAACAGCACAAAAACCATCAGTGGTCTGCTTTCAACTAGATGACTGACTGCAGTGCAAGCAACATTTTACATGCAGAAATGGATAGCAAAATAGAGTTCAGAAATGAACATCAAAAAAGTTTAAAGGGTCAACAGCTTTCTGTAGGAGGAAGTATTGGAAACACTGGAACTTATTAGAAAGGTGACCAGATAAAGGTGACTTAGGTAATGAATGATATAGAGACAATAAATCAGGAGCTCTTATTTAGCCTTTACAATGGTGTCATTTGACATAAAAAAATAAAGGGCATTTAACGAAAGACACCATATCTAACACCTATTAAAGAAAATACATTTTCTTTATTACCTTGTAAAAAACATTGTAACAAAATATTCTTGAGGTCAAGGGCTTAGCAGAATTCAAAGTAGAAGCAGATTTCATATGGGAACATTTGCAGTAATGCAGTAAAGTTTGTTTTTGAAGGAAGGTAGCCCTTCCTTTATCTCCTTTCACTACTTCTGGCTTAAATAAAGCCTTTGGAAGAAATTCACTTGGGGTGACAATTATTTAATTGAAATATCTCCTACAATTTCTGCCAAAGTACTTTGTGTGTCTCATTATGGCCTAAAGTGGGGTAGTACTCTCCTGTTTCTATGGAACACATTTGCCATAGTTAGCTGTTCACTGAGTGATCAGGCCACTGTGCTTATGAAGTTATCACCTCTCAGATTGGAGTTACTGACCTTTAGGTTTCACTCAGTAACTAAACTTTGTTTGTTCCTAATCCAGCAAAAAATGTGGCTTAAGAGAAACAGTTTTCATTTTACGTTTCAGCAAACCTAGGGACATTGCTAGTCCTTGAAAGTTTTCTCACTCAGATGAGTGTCAAGAACTTTCCCACACTGACTGAGATGTGCAAAGCTGTTTGACCCCTCTCTTCTTTCAAAAACACTTCTTTCCCTCCAGTGGTTTGTCAGTTTAAAAGTACAAATTCCTAACTCTGCAAAATTCTGAGTTAAATAATCACATGCAAACTTGTTAATCATGTATGTATATTCTCATAGATATATATATATAGCTATGTATATACAAATGTATATCCATGCACATATATCTATATCTATATCTATATATTTATATATCTATCTATCTCTCTCTCTATATATATAATGTGTGCATGGGGAATATATATACACACATATTTACACACATTCCTTCTAATTTCTTGCATGCCATTAATCAATATGAGAAATTAATATTGTATTTCAACATCAGAACCTTATTATGCACTGACTTTGTAAGCCTCTCCTCTGAAGCCAAGACTGCAGACACCAAATGTGGTTTTACAAACCTGCAACCTGAATTCAGTAATCTTTTTTAAAAATAAATCTGTCCCAAAGGAAGAAATTATTTCTTTTGGAAAATCATCATTGTCAAGAAACAAGTGCTGTGAGGTGACAGTTACATAGCTTATTTGTTATGTGGTTTATTTTGAATGCCTGTCTTTTAATTTTTCTTTTTCTCTACATGCCAGCTGAGATGGGAAAACTGGGCTTTTTGGAGTAACCATATTAAAAAAAATCTACTTTTTCCCCATTTTACTAAGCTACACACAGAATTCGTACAACCTATAATACTCAGAAAAAATACTCAAAAAAAAAAAGACAGTTACGCAGTCATAAATACATGGAAGGAGTGTCCTTGTTTTGAGTTCATTTTGGATTCAAGTCCCTATTTCACAGGTGGATGAGAATCTGTGATATCTAAAAAAAATAAAAAATAAAAAAAGGATTGCTATTAAAATAAGCAAGCCTCAAGAAGCATAACAGTTTAACATTTAATATCTCTTTCCATAGGAGAAATACATACCCAGAGTGCCTATGTCTCCTTTCTAACAATGCAATGAGGTTTCAGAGTATGTTTACCATTCTGAGGAATAGAAAGGAATAAAAAATGTTATGTTTTCTCTCTGCTCAGAGAGATTATGACCTGAGACTACAGTAAGGAAGGAAAATGTGAGCAGGAAGAGCCTACAGATACAAAGTACAGCACTAAATCTCTTACAGAGACCAGAGAGAGGACACTGATTAGGGCAAGTGAGCGGTGGAACAGAGTGGTCTCAGGGGATTGTTTATGGAGAAGGAGCTGTGAACTCTGGCGGGGCTGTAGGACCTGTGGGCAGTGGGGAGGCCAAGGATCAGGGAGGCAGAGGAGCAGGAGCCTGGAGGGGTGACTGCGTGGCAGAAGGCTGGTTCTCCCATGTTCCCTGCCTTCTCTGACAACAGAAGACCAGCAAGGGCTGGGAACGGACCACTGGCACCCAGCTTGCTGTCTTTCAACTCCACATAAACACACCTGGCTTGTTGGTGCTGAGGTAACGCTTGGTGCAGTGGGACTGCTCCCCCATCTCCTGCCCAGGCACTGAGGGTGCCCTGTACAGGCTGTGCTGGGCGGCCTCGCTGCCCCCTGCCCTGTGCATCCTCCAGGAGACAGCTACTGCTGCTGCTGAGGAATCCCCTGGGCCCTTTTGAGCTGGCAGCCAGGCAAGTATCAAGGCTGCTCTGGCCATGTCCCCACCTCACCGGCCTGTAGGAGAGACTGGTTTTGGCTCTTCTCCTCACACATTCACTTCCCTGCTCAGGCAAAGCCTCATATATCAGATGTGGTTTGTGCTGTTGGCATTTTAGTTTTAGCTTTTTTTATTATTATTTAAAAGACCCCAAACAAACATGCTCAATGCATTCTGTTCCATCTTTCTGTTTCCTTTTACAAAAAATTGACTGTGAATTGGTATGCACTATTTTTCAAAAATCACCTTTACTTTCTCTGTACTCACATCCCTCCATTTCCTTTCAAATTAAAAAAAAAAAAA
>VXBX01006128.1:1104423-1144961 GCA_013400415.1 Scytalopus superciliaris
AAAAAAAAAAAAAGTCATGCCAACCGCTTCTCACCTTTTATTTGTTTTATCAATTTCAAGAGATTAACTGAGTGTCCATCTGATTTGCTACCTGGAATTTACATGTGTGCAGTCAGTGCACCAAGCCAGACACCCCACAGCATTACCTCCTATACAGCGTGATTTTTAATGGCCAGGAGTTACTTCAAAAACTTTCCAAAAAATATTTCTGAGCATGAACAGTCCATCAGAAAGGGTGGCTTTTCATAAGGCTCTGAACTTCAATTCAGTGCTGAATTTAGTATTTTGTACACATAGAATGACTGTGTGCTGGGGATTTTGGAAAACCAAAAGCAGAGAAAACAGTGACGATTACCCTCAGCCCCATTAGGTTGGGTCATTGTAGAGTCATGCTGGATGCTTCTGAAGCAAAACAGAAGTTTTGAACAGAACACAGCAGATTTGAACTGTTGAAGTTCCTGATCTTGCTTCCCATCAAATTCATGATGTAATAGCTAGACAATACTGGAGAAAGAAGATTGGGACCTAGGGAAAGGAAAGGAAAAAAAAACAACAAATAAGCATTGGCACAATCCTGTCTGCTTTCTCAGCACATGAATCAGTGAGGACTGAGGGTGTTCTCGGGTGCTTTCTTTTCTCAGAGCTTCAGGGTTTCCCAGGTTCAGTAATGTGAAAATTACCATGTTAGAGCTGATTTTTGGCTTTTTTAATGCCCAGTGCTGAAGAGTGATGATGGAAAGGAATGCATACAAATCTACAGGTGCTCAGACCCTTTGATACTTCAGAAAATACTTACTGTATTTTTAGATTTCTTTCTTTATTTTAATTCTAGTATTTTTTACTGGTTTGTGACTCAGAACATAAAGGTTTACAGTCTTGTCCCTTTGCTCACTTCTTTTAATAATTTTGCACATTTTTATTCAGACAAAGACCACATCAGTGGAATGCATGATGATACAGTGTGAGCTAAGTTTATCATGACAAAAGATGCATCAGTTTGATGTATTAAACCAGCACTGTCTGGGAGGCAGTGAATAATTAGTTTAACCTGGCAATGAATAATATAAACTTTACCACAGAGATGGCTGGTGTTATCAGCTTATGTTTCTGTAATGCAGTAAGGACACCAGGTTATCATGACTATAACAGCAGGAGAGTTTGTAGAATGAGCTCATGTGTAAATAGTTGCTCAAAAACACTGTGAACATTTATGAGGCTCATTATTTATCATTAATTATTTAACTGCAGGTTCCCATGTGGGCAGTGAAATCCTGCTGATTTACTACTTATCAGGAATAAATTGCCCTTATATCTTGGGGTTTTCATGCTTTTCCTTTTGTCATCATAAATAAACTACACTAATAAGACTGTTTCCTTCTGCATATTAAACTGACTGCTGGCAAGAGGCTTTTTGGCTAGTGACCTACTATGAGACAAAATATAGCATAAGTGAAAAATTGTGTATTTTAATGAAGGCTCAGATTCTTGCAATAGATCTGAGAGCTCAGCATGGGATCAGTTATTTGCTTACCTTTAAAATGTATTTGTACAGGACCAGATTTTTGAAACTGCTCAGCAGCCACAATTAAAGCCAGACTCTTTTCTGAGGAGCAGTTTCAAATTTTCCAGATAGCTGAAGTTATTTTAGTACCTAAATGAGGACCAATAGCTAAATCCCCATTTTGGCACTACTGTGATTCTCAAAACTGCAGCTCAGCTGCTGTCTAACCCTGCCTCTGTTGCTGCCAGCAAGTCACCAGAGATACCTGCATTTCTACTGCAGACCACATATAGAAGTAAATCTTAATATCCTGAGATAACTTTCAGCTCTTCTTCATGTTTCAGCCTCAGAAGAATTCAAACCCACAGTCTTCAGCACAGCTTTGGCAGGTTTCCTGACAAGGCAGGCATAACCTTAGCAGTGCTCCACAGTACCATGCTCCAGTCAACTGGAACTCAGAGTTACCCAGATTATCTGCTCATTTTACACATGCATGCTGCATGCGTGTGCACAGAAATTTGGGTTATCTCAAAGCCCAGAAGCTGGTATACTCTGCAGCATGAAGGCTGGTCTGATTTACTTTATTTGGTCTGGGTGCTTCAGCAGTCATCTCAGGGCTGAACTCCATCAGGAATTGCAACCCACCCTGTGAGCACACCAGTGTTGTGGTAGAAGAGCTGCTATGGTTGTTAACATACCTGTATAACTGGCTGCAAACCTCTGCTAATCAAGAAGGATGTTCAAAAAACTAAAACTCAGCTAAATCTTTGACCCTTCACAGACAGACTCCTCTCATGATTATGACTTCCTGTGATAAGCTCTTTGATACATGAAGTAGGCAGGTTTTAATAAAAAGACTCAATTTTGTTTCTGTAGAACACAAGAATCTTTTTAATTTAAGCAAATGTTGTTTTTGAAAATATGGAATCATATACAATTATTTTATTTTATATATATATGAAAAATGTGTATACACACCATAAACTATATACACATGTACATATACTGTATAGCTGTCATAGTGAACATTGGTAGTATTATCTCAAAAGAAAAATATGTCACCACAGAGTACTGGAAGACAAGATTTTTACAAGCAGCTTTTAAATAACATTTGTGATATTTCTATTATTGAATTTAATCTATTTTCTTGTTGATCAGAAAGTTTTGGGGCCCTGCTTTCTTCTGCTAAATTCAAAATGTATATAAAGCTAAGGGGAAGCAAAACCTGATATATGTGACTTTAGCCATTTGCAAATGCAGAGGTTTTAGCCCATTCTGTACTCACATGCATGCTGATGTGGGTACCTCTTTCTTATTAAGTGTGAAGGCACATACAGGCCATCCCTGTAGAGTTTCTCCTCCCACCACAGTGAAATTGATGTGAAAGGTCTTGCCAGTGGGTTATTTAAATCCTGATATTCTGTTCTGGCTTGTCAAGAATGCAGGGCATAAATCTCTTGACACTTATCTTTCTACACTGTCCACTAACATTTTCTACTACTTCTGTCTGTCCTCATGACATTTCCTGGAGAGCTTAAACTGAAAGTGCTAATTATTAATTTAGGGCTAGATTCTGGCTCCTACAGCCAGAGGCATGCTGGAGGGAATGCAAAGGGACTCCAAATTGCTATATGCATGGTCCCTACCACTGAGATCTCCGCACATCCACTCATTGGTTCATATTAGGAAACCCTCACAATTCTTTTTAATCAAAACTTTCCACATTAATTATTAGTTTAGATTACAAATAAAAAAAACAGACCATTGAAGTTTGAAATTAATATTTTTCCAAACATGTAAGTACATTTGCTCAGTTTGAACAATGGATTGGATTAATCACTGGTGAGGGTTTTTTTTTTTTTTTAATATCACAGAGGGGATTTAGCTCTAGGAAAGAAATGTTTCATCATCTTGAAGCTCAGTAAGGCTCAGTGTTATTATGTCAGTATAACAGGTTAACTGAGGCATAAAGGTGAAGTGACTTGCCTAAGGTCATGCAATAGATCAGTGGCAGAACTGTAAATCATAGAATCATGTACAGAGTCATTTAAATTCCTGAAAAATGCCTTGTTCCATAAGATTTTCTTACTCCCTCTTGTCACGTATAAGTAGTTTAGGCTTTCTTTGGCAGGCAGAAACCCCTCTACTCTTTCATTTAATGGATTCCCAAGATAAAGTGTATTCACTAACCTGGCTCTAACAGGAAAAATTTCAGGCCAAAAGGAAAGAGAATGTTTTATTCAAAACACTCCTTGAATTTTCTGCAACTTCACCATGGACTGACTTACACATTTTCCAAATCAACTTGTTTGTTATGTAGTCAGTTGTTCTTATTTCCCTTATCTTCAAGTCTCTTCCTCCAGCAGTGTCCCTACCTATATTGCTGCTGTATGAATTACTCTTTGCATTAACAATTTTTCCTATAATAATCTCTTCTCTTACTTTACAGCCATGCTCTTAATGCATGTTATAGCAACAGAGGTTCTGGTTATGTACAGCTTAAGAAGTGGAAGAAAACAACCTCCCCAAACATATGAAAAAGCTCTCTGGCTTTTACCATTTTCTCCTTTATATATTTCTTAAGAAGTCCCTCTGAAAATGTGCCTGCTAAAGACTTTTTTGAGAGAGAGAAGATGAAGAGAGAGTGAAGAATCTACAACTGAATATTGTAGATTTTATAGTAGCTAAAATGCCAAGTGTTTATACAGTTGTATATATTTCACTGTATCCTCTTTTTTATTTGCCTTATGAACAAGCCAGGCACCTGCACTGAACTCACTGATTTCTTTTTTAATTTAAGATAAATATGTAAGAACATTTATTGTTATAGTTCAGTTACAAATGAGAGAAAGTGGTTTTGCTCAGAAATTGATTCCATAAAGCAGAACAATATTTGAACATGTCAGCTTTCAACAAAAATGGTTCTCCACGTGGCAGAGAGAAGAAAGATCTATTGCTATGAATTAATGGCATCCTGGTGGTGTTTTTCGGTGTTTTTTTTTCCCCCCTCACTAGGAAAGAAAGGTGTGTATCAAAGACTCAAGGAGGTCAAATAAATATAAAGAATGTATCAGAGATGACCATTCCTCTCTCAGTCCTTCTGTTCCCATGCAAGTTAAGACTGATGGATCTGAGAATGGCAGGCTCCACCAGAGCAGTTTTAATGGGGATGTCCAGGTTATTTGAACGGTGTGTGTGTACCTAGTTCAGGAGGACTAGTAGACAGCAAGAAGGAGCTAGGAGAAAGATTTGATTACCTCTTCTCTTTGCCAAAACTCAATTTTCGTTCAGAATTTGGAGATCATTTTATTTGTTTTGTTTTCTGACTGCTCCAGTAGGAACTTTCAGTGAAATATTCTGGTTTTGTTCTTTGTCAACACAATCTGACATTTAATTTTCACTCCTGTTCTATTATCAGGCATGTATTCATCTCTCCAGGACTAGTCTATTGTAATGATTGTATCTTAGACCACTTGTAAAATGAAAGCACTGCCAAATGCTGCTACCTGGAACTTACCCTGATAATACTAAAGCAAATGGTTTGTATTTAGTGGTGTTGACAATACAGCCCTTAGTATTTTGAAGTCTACTTCAGAGACTATGTCTTTGCTACTGAGATAAAGCCAAAGTTATGGACAGCAGAACTGCTCAAACTGTCATTCCTCTGGTATTCGTATAGATGGGCATTTTCACAGGTAATTTTTATAGGGAATTATTGACTATGGAAATTTGCCAAAACAGGTGAATCATAGAATGTATTTCTTCATGCACTGATGGAAAAAAAAAGGACATCTATGGACAAGAGCAGATTATTCTGTTTCTTCATGTGTGATTTGTGTATATATACGTGTAGAGAGAGAGAATGCAAAGAACAAGAAGTATTTTTTCAGGTGTTCAGTACATCACAGAAATAACAAATTGAGGACATTACTCACATTAATAATCTTGGCACCGCATGATTAGCTAAGTTTAAAGTTGCTTATTGAAAAGCAACCAAAGAATGAAGTTTATATTGCTTCTCTTGATAATAGTGGCCTTCATTCCCTTCTTGCAGTCTAAGCCTTACACAGTTATTGTCAATGAAGACCTAATGAAACTATAGTCCTTTATTCTGTGTGTTTGGTTCATATCAAAAACTATTAGTTATGGAATGTGTTTCTAAATGTCTATACTTTCCGAATAGGGTGGTATAAAAATGCTATTCCAGCAGACAAAGGGAAAGAAACTGGACCACTCTCCAAGACTTTCAGCCTTGGCTGAAACACAGATTAGATGTTGTCACTGAGAAATTTCTCTGGGTATGGACACAGTGAACAGCAAAGTTTACAAGCCCTATATGAAAAAACCCTCTGCTGTTGTACCAAATATACACCCATTTGTTGTTTGTAAAGAAGTTTTAAAGTTCCTGAGCTATACCAATAAAATCAGGGATTCAGAGCTCAACTAATCCCATTTTTAATGTTTATGTGGATCCTGGGTGCCAATATTTTTTTATTCTAATGTTTAATATTTACCCATGTTGTTTAATGACTGATACAATTCCCATTAGGGGACAAAAAACCTGCTGGATCATTTTTGTTCAAACTTCAGCACTATTAGAATCATTTGCAAAGCTAGTAGTCTATGGAGATGAGTTGCCTGATGTGATACATTCAACTCCACCAGCATTTTAAAGAATATTTACATCATGTTGACCAGATTATCTTTAAATCTTATGGAGGGGCTACATGATAAAACTATCTGTGCTTTTAGGGTCTATCATGAGCCAAAAAAGATATTTTGACAAAATCAGGGTTTTTTTGAAAATTCAGGCTGAACTAGAAATCTGCCAAAAATTATGAAAAAGTGTTCAAATTTCTACTCTTTATGGTTTCTCACTCTTCCCCCCTCCCACCCTCTGAAGGGAAATACCTTTTTTACAAGAAAGCTTAACGAAATTAACATTTGTCTTCACCTAAGACAGGTGTTCTGGGTTTTTTAGCAATTTAACTGTCAAAGGAAAAATAATAATTTATTCTCATGGCTCTAAAACCTCTAAATTTTTCACTGTTCTCCAGTGTTCTTTAAAATAGTCCTTTGCCTCGTGTCAGATACCTGATATCATAACAAACAAATAAAAAATTGATGCTCAGAATTCATGCATAATGATATAGTTATCCAATTGTGAAATGGAGACAAGCCACTATTTGTATCAGAAATTCAGTTTCTCATGCATGGGGACTGACAAGTCTCTGTGTCTGAAATCCCAGATGGTTTCTCTGGAGCTATGACGTGCACTCAGCTTTAGCAAGAGGAAAGCATAAAAAAATTCCAACTTTAAATTGCAGGGCTTTTTTAATTCCCATTGGAATAACCGTAATAGAAATAGCAACAATAATAATTTAGATTCTCTTAGTGCCATGTTGAGCATTGACTGAACATATCTTTTATTGATACAGTATGGTATTTGCACCGTGTTGTAATGCAGAAAGAAGTTGGTACATTTTCTTTAGAAACTAAATTCTTTTCTACATACCTATATATGTCCTTGATATTTTTTGCTCAGACATCTTCCCAGATCAGTTGTTGTAGAGGCCTAACTTGCAAGGGTCTTATTGTTAAAGACTCTTTACTGGTATGCCTGAAATCCTCTCCCCAGTCTCTCCTTACCATGACATTTCTATTCACTATGTGAGAATTCAAGCTTATTTCCAAGCCAGAGCTTTACATGTGTCAGACAGAGCCACTTGAGCATAGACTTCACTCTCTACCAGCCCTCCTTCCTCAGTTCCAGCTTTGCTTTTTCTTCATTCTTGCTATTATGCTACTTATGCGTCTCTTTGTAAGTCACTCTTCTAAATGGCCTCAAAGGTAAATTCAAAAGTATCCCCCCATTACATGGCTCTAAAGAGTGGTAGATGGTGTTGGTGTGCTTATGATGGTTTAGTAGGTTTTCCTTAACTTTCAGCCCCCTGTACTTTCCTAGGAGTGGGACAGGAAGAAGAGCTGTGGCCTTCATGTCTGTCTAAGTTGGGTGGTGACTGCTCCTTACAGGTTCCCACACTATTTGGCTGCCATTTTAGAAATTTCACCTTGTGGTTTCTATCATAGGGGAAAACTGTTCCAAAAGGATTAGTAAAGCATTTGTGTGGGATAGGAAGAGGGGAAGAATAAACTGGTTTCCTTATCTTACAAAGAACAGGTCAGCTGCACTGAAGTAGTAGTCTGGAATTTCCAAAAGGGAGGTAGAGTAGGGTGTAGTCCTTTTCTGTGCCTTGAAGCTCCAGAGCAATTTTATCTTGTCAAAGCATGATAATCTCAGTTGTGCCTACACAGCATGACTGAGCCCTGACATTCAAAGTTGCTCTAAGCAGGGAATCTGTCCTTGTTTGATATGTTAAATGTTATGCCCTCTGTATTCTTTATAAATAATTGACCAAGTTTTAAAAAGGAAATACTTTGTGAACCAGCAGGGAAAAAAAAAAAAAAAAAAGATAGGAAAATACCAGAAAGAAACAAGGAGGAGTTTAGACTAGAAGTCTGCATGGCTAAGATTTATTAAATGCAGTTAATAATACTACATCATGCACAAACATGTTTTTGACTGACTGGCCTCCCTGGATCTGAGTTGGGGGCCAGGGAGAGTGCCTTTCTGCAGTCAGTATGAAAAATAAAACATGCCAAATAATTACAGTAATGATGCAAAGAGCTGAGGATGCAATGCAAAATTTCATATTAAATCAAAATCAAAAGTGCCTCTTGGCCTGGCCTGTTAATGCTTTCTGCAACCGTAAAATTTGGCTGCACATGTGCAACACAATACTGGTGAGAAAATGCTAAGATTATTACCATGCTCTCTTAAAAGACAAATCCTAAAGCTGGACAACCAAGGTATGAAAAGCATTGACAATTTATTTTCATAACCAGCAGAGAAACACAAAATAATAAAAAAAGGCCACACTCCCAGTCTCCTATGATTAAGAAAACAAGAGAGACATGTTTATGTAAATGGTGGAGAAATCCTAAAATGTTTCACCTGGCAAATGTCCCAAAGAGGAAGGTCTAGAAACCATTTCTCCCTGTCCTTTTTTTTTTTTTTTTTTTTTTTTTGGCAGGAAATTTGCTGGCTTTCTTTTTGCCCCATGGAGATTGTACTTCTCGATTTTAGTGCAGGCGACAACTCTGCTGATAAAAAGAAACAAATGCCAGCCTCATCCTCTTGATGTACCCCACAAGATGCGCACAAATTACAAATCAGAGTAATGAGTTCAAGGTCCCCAAGGTCTCTCTGACCTTTCTATCCCCCCTCTCTGGCCCTCTCCTATGGTTCAGGCAGGTAGAGTCCAAGTTTTCTTCCCTTCCTCATCCACTCAATTTTTAACATACAAAAAAAAGAAGAAAAAAAAAGAAAAAAGCCCAAAATGTTTTGGTTATGTTTCCTTCCAAAGCCAATGACATTATAAAACGGGCTCAAATATACAGCAAGGTTACCTATTGCTGATCTTATTTTGCCTTTTCTAATACTATGCTTGTGCACATAAAGGCACACATAGTGCTTTCTGGATGGACAAAAAGGTTTTCAGAATGAACTTGTTATCTTCAGACAGAAACAACTGACAGCTGTACTCCCTCCATAACCTCTTCTCTGCTTTGCCTGCAATGACTATGTTACTGTGTCAGCACATCTAGACAGTTGATGTAAGTAGTAATAGTAAAAAAAATATTGTGGGGTTTTCCTAATTTTTGTAGAGTTGAATAAATTAAAATTTGTCCTTTTCTGAACAGTTTAAAGTTACAAAAGTATTAGAGATCTTGTTGCTGGTCTGATTGCTGTCTAAAGACTGTCCCTCTTAAGAGTTGGGTTTTTGCCTTACGTGTGCCATAACTTTAAAGGAAAATACTTGCCTGTTGTCTTGAAGACATCCCCTTGAGTCCAGAAGTGCTTGTCAGCATCCCAGTAATACACTGTAATATGGTTGCTTCAACAGCATATGGCCTGATTGAAACACATGGAGTTGAAACATATGGAGTAGAGGGGCATGTGAACCTACTGTGAAATACTGTATCAGTTAAATGCAGTGTGTCAAAATAATGTAGTTTTGTATGGCTAGTCATTGGTGGTATGAGAACTGAAAGGTGCAACTTGTGAATCTCCTCCCTGGTTTACTCTGCAACTCTCACTTGCACAAGCAATATTTGCTGATGCGAACTCACTTTCCAGATCTACCAGGAATTTGATATGAAAGTTGCTGTAATGAGCTGATAATGACAGACTTAGCAGAACTGAAGTATCAACTGAAGTAAATGGATCATCAGCATTTTGGTTTTGTATAATTATTGATAAAGACTGATTAGAAGAGAAGTATGTTTTGATTTATCCACATATACTATGTACAGAGGCAAATATTTACTCTTTTTAGTGTGTATACCAGGTTGCCTATCTACAGACACAAACAAGCATACTTTATTTTTTTCTTATAAGAATAGAAAGGGGTTTTGAGGAAAAAAAAGAGGCCAAATTGTACCTGGTCACATCCAGACAGCAGTGCTCAGTAGCTCAGTCTTCAGATGGACACAAATGATGAGTGGTGTCCCTCATGGAGTTGTGCTGGGACCAGTACTGTTTTATCTCTTCATCAATGACACAGACAGTGGAACTGAGTGCACCGTCAGCATATTTGCAGACACCAAGCTGACTGGTGTGGCTGACACACCTGAAGGATTCAATCCCATTCAGAGGGACCTGCATCAAGAAATGGGCACGTATGTACCTGAGGTTCAGCAAGGACAAGTGCAGGTCCGTAAACATGGCCAGGAGAACCTCCGGTATGTGTGCAGGCTGGGGGATGAAGGGATTGAGGGCAGTCCAGTGGAGAAGCACTTGTGGGTACTGATGGATTAAAAACTGCACTTGACCTGTCAAAGTACATTTGCAGTCCAGAAAACCATCTGTATCCTGGACTGTACCAAAAGAAGCATAGCCAGAAGGTTGAGGGTGGTGATGTTCCTCTCCTCTACTTCACTCTGGTGAGTCCCTGGAGTACTTCATCCAGTTTTGGAGTCCTCAGCACAAGAAAGACATAGACCTCTTGGAGCAGGTCTGGAGAAGGGCCATGAAGTATATTAGGATGTGAGAGCAAATCTTCTGTGAGGGAAGACTGAGAGAGGTGGGATTGTTTAGCCTGGAGAAAAGGTTCTGGGAAGACCTTATAGCAGTCTTACAGTACCTAAGGGGACTTACAAGAAAGATGAGGACAGATGTCTTAGCAGGCCCTGTAGTGATAGGAGAAAGGGTAAGGGTTTACCCCAAACCTCTAGGTTTATCTAAAAGAGGGTATATTCAGATTAGATAAAGGAAGAGATCTTTTCAGTCATTAAGGTGGTGAAACACTGGAACAGGTTGTCCAAAGAAGCAGCAAATAGATGCTCCATTCTCAGAAACATTCAAGGTCAGGTTGGATGGGGCTCTGACAACCTAATCTAGTTGCAGTTGTCTCTCATTGCAGGGGACTTGGAAAAGATGGCCTTTAAAGGCCCTTCCAACCCAAGCCATCCTATGATTCTAGTTCAAAAAGGCATTTCTGACTTAGCCATTGGCTGTTTAACTGTAATGTGACCTTATTAGAAAAGATCTCTAAAGTAAAATACAGAGTGCAAAGCATCCATGTCCAGACCATGGATTTCAGGGAGATTTATTTCAAGCCAGTTGTAATCCAAACTGGTGAACTGAATCCCCTTCAGGTGTGATTAGGTGTGATTTTGGAGTATACCTTCTCATTTACCTTTATCTCCAAAGAATCCAGATTGCTCCCACTGATAGGATAACTCACTGAAATTAACCATTTTAGATAAGTTTCAACCATTTTCTTCAAAACCACACTATTCATCTGAATTAATAAAATAATTGGACACATCTCCAAAGAGGTGAATATAAATATAGCAACATGTACACATATAATGTATGTATAGTAACAGATACGTATGTGCTGTTTATGTGGCAACAAAGAGTGTGTTCTTATTACATATTTATCACGTGCCTTACCTTGATCTGGTATCCTAATGAGCCTTATGGCTCACTGTTTTTGGATTACAGGGCATTGCTTTTATTTGCTATCTCTTTGTAGAGACTGAATTTGGTTTGTGGAGGCTCTATGCAATCATTGCTCCAGAAGCGAAGGATGACATCTAAGAGATATATTTCAACCAAAGGTTGAAAGACAACTTACCCAACCAAGCAGACACCCATTTCTTCTGACAGGCAGCAATTAACACCACAGCCTCTTAACAGTCAGCTGGTTGCAATATTTGTGTCGTTCACTGTTGTGCTCCAGGTGGGAGATGGATCAGGCTCCCTGGAGCGAATGGCTGCCTTCTGACAATTGGTTTTCCAGAGATGCCCAAGGAGAGGCAGAGGAAGGACTTGAGCAAAAATTAAGGATTAAATCAACATTTACTCTCCATTCCAAACTGTTGTCAGCACTGGTTAGTCAGTTTAAACTGGGAAAGTTTCAGTAACTAAAAGGGAAAGCACTCAAAGTTTAGGATATATTTGCAACCACCACCTTCATTTTGATCTTCAACAAATAATGTCAGCTTACTTCTGCTATTACTTTTCTATTTATTAAATTTAAAATTACAACATAACAAACTTTGCTGCTTTCCAGCAGAGAATGTTTATGATCCAGACTGTATAGGTATTTCATATATATCTCCAGATCATTTTGTTGCCCATAGAATTTCCCTCTAAAGGTGGAAAAATACTCTCCAAATACTAATTGTGTAATAGACAAAGAAGTTGAAACTCCACTGTTGGTAAATAATCAACGTCCCACTAAACTTCTGAAGCTATGTCTTATCATAAACTTATTATGAATTGCTACTATGGAAATTTTTAATGTAGCAGATGTGGTTACTTATTACAGGAAGTTGCAGTGAAGTTTATGTGTCCTGCTAAATAAAATTAATGTTTTTCTGATTAACTTGTTGCAGTTAACCAATTGGATAAAACTTCAGAGACTCTACAAAAGAAACTGTATTTGTGAGATTTTATATTAACCGTAATGGGACAACTGTAGTTGCTGCTCATTTCTCTTTTAATGGATGGCAATTGGCAATTTAGAAATAATCTGTTTTCTGAAATCAAGCAGGAAAACACGAGCTTATGTCTATTGTATATTACCCGAATTAAAGCTACCTTCAAAGCCACCAATGGAAAACAATATGTTCAGAAAAGCCACATTTATTTAATGTTCCAATGGTTTTTGGTGAGGATGGACACCATACTTTCAAGAATACTGCAGAATATTATTCAAAGTATTGGTCATGCATCTAAACACTAAAACTCATTCAAATATGCTTTTTTTCTGTTTTATGTTAGTTTTGGTCACTTTTCCCCCAGGACTGAGACAAGTTTGTCTTTTAAGTCTTTAACGTCATTTTTTTAAACTAACTGAAAAGTATTTCTGTAAAACTACATCTAACAGAATACTGTTGCCTTCACAGAGCATTGTGCTTCAAAATTGCAACACATGTACGATGAAATGCACTCCTCCCATCATAAATCTTGATTAGCAAAACATTTTATTTTAAGTTTGTCCCCAAAGACTGAAGCAATAGGATTTTTGTCCTTATGCAGAAGGTATGCTGTGTTATGAGGGAACTGCCCCTTCGTGGGTATTTGTACAAGGCCTGTCCTAAGGACAGATTTGCTTTCCAGTAAAACAAAAAAAAAGTCCTTCAGTTCTCTTTCCAATGCCTCTTGCACAGCTTATGCAGCATCTTTGTATCACTGCGCTTAGGTCTTGATGGTGATCCATTATTCCACCTATCCCCTTAATTAGTCCAACTCCAGTTAACTTGGTGAGCTACTTGGTGATAACACAAAGATTATGTCTATAGTCATAATATGGAGTCAAAGCATTTAAATAGGTCAGTGTTTTATTACAGACTTTCTTTCAGGCTAGGGAACATCTCATTAGTACTAATTATCAGGAGTGAACCAGAGAATGTAAATGATGAGTGCTGAGTTGAGGGGCAGTCAGTGGTTTATCTGGTTCCATGTCAGGAATTACAGGATTCACTAAGTGTTACTGCTGTGTATCAAAATGTTTATGTAGCCAAAAGTCTTAAAGGAAAATTCAGAATTAACTAGTAAACAATAAGCAAAGTCTAGTTTTTCCTATTTTACTATTGGGAAAAAGATAGTAATTATTGTATAGAAGTCAAAAGCTTGCAAACAAATAGTTAATTTTTAAATCAGTTGAAATATGGCGAAAAACCAGAGGACAGATCAGAAAAAAATATTATTGTGTTGACTATGAAGAGATAAGTGGTCTGGCTTTACCACATTTGACAAGTCTAGTATATAGGATATAATTTAACTAGCAAAGAACAAACAGTGAATCAGCCCTTTTGCAACCTAAATAAAATATCAACATTACCCATCTGATTGCTGTTCTTGAGAGTGATACATACCTCCAAGTCAAGAAGCAAAACATAACAATTGATGTAATAGACCTACTCAAAACAAAAAGTTCACTTTTTAACTTCACAGGAAGAAAGGGTGGAACCTGTGGTGAGTCAGGAAAAGTCCCAGTGCAATCAAAGACCTTGTGGCAATATAAAGCTGTTGTGGGATTTCAGTTAAACAGGAGTGGAAAAGGCAATTGTTTTTCACATAGACATGGAGGTCCAAAGCATCCTGATAAGGCTTTGCTGGCATTCTCAACTAACTGTATTTTGTGCTGTTAATATTTTGGTTTTCAATATTCCGGTTGTGATCTGAATCACTGGCAGGCATTGTGAAAAGATGAGTGGGACACAGGAATTTTTGGGCAGCTATTTTAGAGTAAAATCATCTCCTATTCCATCTAGAGATCAGCTCTTTCTGCTACTGCAAACTTCCTTTGTAAGAACAAAAATCTCACCTTGACTGCTTCTGCCTCAGGTTCCCCCACTGAAGCTGGAGGCCCTGTTGCCTTACAAGGAAATTAAAGGGATTAGTTTGGAATTACTGTCAGTTGCTGAATGCTATAGTAAGGAGGACTTAGGACATAGACAGTAAAACACATCAACAAGCTATTTTGTGCTAGAATGAAGGAAATCTGAAATCAAATTCTTGGCTACTACTATAAGAGAAAAAACCCTCCCCTGACTGCTAAAGAAAGACATGTCCTTTTGTCATTGAAGGATGTGACCTGCAAACTGGGTCAGGGGTGTATGTGGATCCCATGTAACAGGAGAGGTGACCAGAACACATAACCTGGGCAAAATAATTGCACCCTATGTTGCCATAAGCCTTAATACAGTTGTAGATTTTAATGTAGTTTTATATAGTTTTATAGTCTTTCGCATTTAAAAACTAGTTTATAACCCCTGTACCAAATACTTAAGCTAGATTTTAACCTCTGTGTCACATTCTTGAAGCCTGTTTCTGTGCTAAGGGGGAGATATTAATCTGTATTCAGATAGCTATTAGAACTTGTTGTAGTAAAAATACAATATTGTTTAGTCATAATATAAAGATGGGGTTAGAGGGTACTGGAAGAACTCCAAATAGAAGATGTAATGTGAAGAAGACAAGGGTGGGGGGAGGAAGGAGTGGTCTCAGGACCACCAACTCAATTCTAAGGGGGTGTTTCTAGGGGGATGGTTTGAGACAGCAGGAGGGTGGGCTAATTAGGCATTGGATGTATTTTCTAGATAGGGAAATTAAGTAGAATCATGAATTTGTAGAATTCTGTCATCCCGGCGCGCGCTTGCCATGGATTGCTATAGCTAAACTTTTAGTAAAGGGTTTTTCTCTGCCTTGCCCTGTTGTGGAAGTTTTCTTCCTAGGTATTCCAGGCAACAACTAGAGAACATCTGAGAACACCTAATCACCAAAAGCAATATTGCCTCCTGGTTAGAACTTCCACACATCGGCCAGCAATGAACATTTGGCTCTGTTGCCTGCCTCAAGAGTGGGTACTCTAATTGCTGAGCTAGTGGAGAGAGTGCCATTTTATGTTGTTGATGGTGAAAATGTACTTGAAAACACATCCTCAGTCAATCTTGTGAGTACTAGTTTGTGAGTTGACAAGATTTGGGAGGTGCCCAGTGTTCAAAAGCATTATGTTTAGCGGTGAACATGTCTAGAAAAGTTATATATGTTGTTAAATATAATGTTATATATAATGACATAGATATAGATTTACATGTATAGATACAGAAGCCAAAAAAAAAGGAGATTCAAAGATAGTTAAGCACTTCTGCTCAAATAGTTTGACAAATTTAGATAAGCATAGTGGAAATAATCAAACCAATGTATGTGTATGTCAGCTTATGGCTGCACTTGAAACCAGTGTAAAGGACAACGATCTCTAACACTACCTTTTGTTTCTGCAGAGTAATTGTTTCTTTGAAATCAATCATATTTAACCACTGAAGAGATATTAGTATGAACGGATGGAAATGTGTGATTAATAGACTAGCAAAAAGACTTGAAACAGGGAACTGATTATTTTTCTAGTGAAGAAATGAGAGTTAACATTGGTCAAGCTACTTTTATAGTGAGACAGAGTGGATTATATTATAATAACATTAACATGGACAGTACAGAGAGGAATTCAACTATTTCTTCAATTTTCTTCAACTAATTCTTTTCCAGAGAGGAGTTCAACTATTTTCACAAACTAGCAAAGGAAATACTGGGCCATTCCTATTTTCATGTTAAAAAAGAAAAAAAAAAAAAAGGTTAGATCCTTCCCTCACATTGCATTTAATGAAAGAGAAAGAACTGGGTCTACTACAGGGTAACGTTATACAGCAATCTTGGTGTAATGATCCTCCCTGGCCCTAGAAGTCCTTGAATTTACCATCTACTGTTTATTTGTTGGTTTTTTGGTTTTTTTTTTTTTTTCCTTTCTTGAATTCCCTAATAAGCCAGAACTTCTCACTCTTTAATGAAATTGGAGAAAGCCTACAGAAACTGTGGTCTTTTGACATGAAATTAATACACAGCTTTATTCCTGCAGCTCCTGTATGAGATAATTCTTTTTTATCCAGCTTTGAGAAAAAAAACCTCTCTTGTCTAATTGCTAGAGCTTTTACCCAAGAGCTGGTTCAGATTCCCTCATGCAAAATTGAAGATAACTTCAGTTTCACAGTGAAAGCAAGTGTACTGTCCACTAAGCCAGAGAACTAAAAAAGGAGAATTCACATTCCCAGTTTTTATGAAGGAACACTGACCAGACATACTAACTCTTTGTGAATCCAAGTGAAGTCAAAATCATTCCTTCAACTCCAGAAAATAACACCTCTTTTCCAAAGATCACCCTGTTTTTATAATTAAACTAAGAATATTACTGCTTTTTTAAAATCAGCTTTTATTAATCATATTTTTAGGGCAAATCTCCATGCCTGGAGAAATAGAGAGAGGCTCTTTTTCTCACATCCCATTTTGACCAGACATTTCCTAGGTCTGTCACAGAATATGAACATCAGAAAGACAGGAATGAAGGGTCCAGTTGGCATGCTATCCCCCCTCAGAGTGGGAGGAGGCTGACTTTTTTCTATCTGTATGTCTTCACATATGCATCTGCTTAGATAAATCACTGTTCTCATCCAACACATATGGAAAACTTGTACTTGTTTGGCATGGTACAGTCTTTTCTACCCTGGTGGTAGGACTCCTGAAAATTAAATCTTAAAATGTTCTCTATTAAATAGCTGGAATTCTTTTGAAGAAGCAGGTTTAGCACAGTTTCCTCTCAGAAGCAGGATTCTGATGAGCAGTTGTGTTTGAGGTCATGGGTGAATGCTTTTCACAGAATAATAATGGCAAGATGTCTGCTACCTCATGAAAAATTAGGTGTACAGCACAGACTGGAAATGGTTCAGTAAAATTCCAGCCTAGTGTATGTCAGAAAAGAGGAAAGGACAGATCTCAGCAGGATTTCTGTAACTTAACCTGATTTCATTAAGTTGTTTGATGGATAACTTCTAAGTAATCAGTTTAGACAGTTTGCTAAAAGCAATTAATTACCAGCAGAAAGCATATAATGTCAAAATTTCTACAGGAAATTTTGATGAAAATCTTTACAACTGTGCATCATGCATAAATTGGTCTCCTTGCAAATACACAAACTTTGGATTCAGGGAGGTGTGTGCCAGTGCAGGATCTCCAGATGGACAGTGGAAAGGTCTTTTCCATCTGCAGCAAATAAGGGAAAGTGAACCTGTTGCTGTTTATGACCCCTAGTCAGGATTCACCTGGGGCACTATGACTACATGTTATTCTGGATTCAAGAGTAAGCTTAAGAATCTGTTCCACACATATATTCAATATATTCTTTTTCCTGGGATGTCCTGGCTAACTAGTGTTTTCAAAATTTTTCTTTCTGCTTTAAATCCTTTTCTTCTGAATTTAAGATATTAGGAAAGGAAGGTAGTCATGTAGAATATAATTTTCTATTCTGTGGTATTTTTCAAAGAAGGAATATAATTTTATAGCATTGTTCTTGGACATATCTCTACTCCAAAATGCATGTAGAAAAGCAGCAAAGGTTTAGTCTTGTAAAACACTGATCAGTATTTCCTCTATGAAGTAGATACAGCTATCTGTTTGAAATGTCCACTACTGCTTGTAGTGCCCATTCCTGAACTTGTATATTCTCTATCCTGAGTTCTCAGTTGGACTGGAGAGTAATGGCTACTTCTTGAGTAAAAGGCTCCCAAGGATTGCAATTTCTCTCAGCGTAGAACAGAGCAGTAAGAACCCCCTGAGCCTGTTGTGCAAATAAACTATTTTTACTTGCCTTCTTTTTCCAGCTTTGAGCATGTATTCCTTCTTAGTGTTAACTTTTTCCAGCAAGCTATGTTTCCTACCTGAAAGCAGTCATCTCTGTGTTACTAGGGTTACCAGAGGAATAAAAAAAAAAAAAGAAAAAGAAAGTAGCAAACAGGAGACCAGAGCAGCACTCAGAAGTTTCTAGGTCTGTTTTGCAATACAGAACCCAAGGGGTTTTGATAGGGTCTAAATTTGGCAAAATCAGCTTTCCCATTCCTCCCTAACTTTATTTTTTTGTCCTCTAACTATTTTTACTCCAAGTTTCCCTCTGTCTCTGTGAATATAGAGAATAGATCTACGGATAGGAGTCTGGGAATAGGATAAGAAAGGTAAAAATTCCTGCAAAAACTTAAAGTTGTTATTCTGAAAGCAAAGGTAAGAACCTAACACTGAACATGACTGTATGTCAGAATAAACATATATAATATATATAATCCACTAATTCATGTTAATGAATAGGTTTACTGTACTGTCTACATGACAGACAAAACAAGAACTTGTTGTCTCACCTGCATTTCTTTAGTGCCTACAATGTTTTGCTGTCATGCACAAGTTCATTAGGAAATGGGTAAAGACCTCGTTCAAGGTAAAATAATAAAGCTGATGTCAGCTATGTCAGGTTGCTTCAGATGCAGGTGTTAGTCCGGACGAGTTTTATGGGTGTCATATCTGACTCAAACTATGCATATGAAGCTTAGGGAGGCAGTCACACCACTTGTTTAAGAACTTAGCTGCGTAAGTCACATGCTCACACTTTCCTGTTCCCTGTGACAGTGGTGGAAAGCAGAAAGAAGCAGCTCAGTGCATGCAGACTAATGCCCAATTTGAACAGCTTTGTTATAATTCCTGAAGGCATCTAGCTGTGTTCCATTAGGTTAAAGGAAAACTGGAGATCTAAAATTCGTCATTAAGGTGTAAAATTTAAGTTAGACAGGATCAGTAGTCCCCTTTTCCACTTGATTAGACTTTGTAGATGCAGTTTTTCTGGGTGCTATGGCTTCCTACATCACTGCAGCATGAAAGCTAGTATGCAGCAATTGTTGATTTGTTTAATTTTCTTTTTTTTTTAATATCATCATTAGCATTTACATTTAGAAAATCCACTAAGTCTACTGAGATGATAAAAAAAGATGATGAAAATCAGAGTGGATGGCCACTTGCAGGTTTCTTTGTCCAGGTGGACTATACTTTGACTTGACTGAATATAAAATGCACAGCAAAATCAAGAAGGCCTTAAGTTCATCAATATAATTCTAAATGTAAGCAAAAATCTCCTTTGTGTGTTATGTTACTATTCTATTGAAAGGATACATTCTACTTCATAAGAAAATTAATGGTTTTCAGATAAAGTTGGAGAAGTACTTTGTCTCTTCTTAGAAATATGCAGATGTTATATTTTCTGTGTTATTTCTACCAAAGTTTGGAAACATGAATTAGAAGAAATACATGCATGTATTTTGTGATTATGATTTACTATGTGACAGTTTTCAGACTTCAAAAGAAATGCTATCAACAACTTCTGCCTTCATAAAAATTTAAAAATAGTTTCAACAGATGATGTAGATTTATTTTAGAAACTTTGCTGACATTATGACATCTTGAAAAAAATCTTAGGTTTCTTTCACTGAAAGATATACAGGAAATCCATCACTACTCAATATCTCTGTAGGATTCTTGCTTGACTGGAGTCAAGTCTCCAGCTGCTGTGAGATTTAATAACCCCCTGGTTATGATATCATCCAATAGTAAAACCTTCTGGACAGCTGGAAGAATTCTTACACTAATGCTGTAATTAGATACATAGAATTGTCTTTGTACAGAAAATTACTTAAGGTCAGACAAAATACAATGTGCCACTTACCAGCCGAAGGTCAAAGAACTTGTTTCCAAACCTACCAGCCTGTTTTTTAGAATTATCTGGGAACCCTGAGTCCTGGATTGTTTGACTGAAGAGCTCGTACAGAAAGACACAACTACTGCTTCCAACTGAAATTATTTTTCTCATTGTGCCACCGTATTTATACCTTAAGTCAGTAGTTCATTGTTTTTCTTCTGGATGGAAATCATTATCTTAGTTTGGATCTCTTTCATAACAGACATTTTAAGATGCTGGCTTTTTTTTCTCAAAATACATATAAATACTTCACAAGAAAGTGCATGCAAAAATAAGTTTGTGACCAGAAAGACTGAAGGCACATCTACATACCTGGGTTGTTTATAACTATTTAAAACCCAAACCTGCTCATTCCACAAGCTCCATAGCAAGTGAGTACAAGATGAGAACCTTGCAAGTTGGTCACACTTCTCGAAGATTGCAATTCGGATAATTTAGTTCATTAGTTATTGAATTATTGATAGGGGTTTTTTTGTATACCTGTGATAAAAGTGTATTGATTCAGACTAACATAAGGTGCCATTTGTAATGTGAATTTTTTTAAGACCAAAATAGTGTTACATAGCATTATTATTGGCAAAACTGAATTTGGCACACAGATAAAAAATTGAATCAGAAGTCTTTAAATTATTTGAAAAACAAGCTATAAAACTTGGCAAAATTGTAATTTTTTTAGGAATTAAATATATAAGTGTTTTATAAAAGAGTAGGATCTAAATCTCTTCTTTTAAATTCAGAACAGAGCTGCTTATGATGTTAGTCTGAGATTTTAACTGTTACACTAATCAGAAAGGAAGCTATTCAAGCTTTTTATGCACTGCAGTATTATTTTTACTTAGTCAATAGCTACTTGAATGAATGTGAAATGAGTTAAAGTGATTTGGCTGTGATTCAATAATGCATGGGAAATACTCAAGATGCAGTCCAGAAGGCTGAAATCAAAATTAATCCAAGTAAAATAAATACCTTTCCCCATAAATGGCAGAAAACAGCAGAATAGTGATGAAAAATATGAGAGCAAAAGATTAGTAGGGGAGCCTTGAGGAGTTAGCTAAGTTTTTGTACAAGGTGTTGTACTCAGGCTGAGGAATGAAGACTAAAATCCAGCAGCATTTTAAAACTCATCTTTGTTTCTCTCTGTAAAAAAAACCTAACTTCCCTCTGAATTAAGCACCAGTTTTCTGGAGGACAGAAAACAGGGAGATGGAAGTGAAAATGGTTGATTTCACAGAAGATGAATTAAAGAACTGTACCAAGATAGGTGGTTAATTAAGTAGAGAAGGTAGTTAAGTATGTTTCAGAAACATTGCACTTAGGAACAAAGTGAAATGTCAATGTTAAGTGTGCAAAACACAAAAAAACATTTGAACCATAGCCAGCACAACCCTGTGAATTTGTTACATTGTTCATAAAATGATGTGCAGCATTTGGGGGTTGAGGAGATTCATCAAGATTTCATTAATTTTTCATCATCTTATATCCACCCCATCTCTCATATTGTATCCTATCACTGAAATCATGACAGATTCCTGAGTAAACCCTGCCTTATTTGTGCTCCAAGTGCCAGAGAAAATGCTTCTGAGAGTTTGACTGACTGGGAAGAGATGACGACCCTGGACATTATAGGGAGAGTTATGGATATGAAGCTGGACATTCTGTGTGGAAAACTCGGTGCCATAAAACCCAAATATCATGGTTTGGTTTCTGACAGCTGCATAATATCCCAGCAGTTTTTTCCTTTCCCAACCTAACAGCTGTCCAACTAAAAATGGAAATGATTTATGTTCTCCAAAAACTAACTGACTGACAGGCAATGCAGGAAGAAGTAATGGGCTCCCACTGTGCTATGGCACCTCTAAAGGGATGGGAAGGAAAAGGGTGAGGTCACAGAGAGACTACCTTTGCAGGGATCAGGTGGATTTCTCTAGCCCAAAAAGCAGAACTATGCATGCCCTGGCATGGAAGAGAGCTGGCCTGTGATTTTTATTGAAATTGAAGACGAAATGAACTAGCCCAAAGAGTATAAATTTTCCTGATTTGTAACCCAGAGGTACATCGTATAGTGGATTATATATGTTCACCATACAGCAAGCAATCCAATATCTCTTTGACACAGTGTATGTGTATACTACTTTCAGGAGAGTAAAAATATAAACTCACTGGAGTGTCTGATTTCCCTAGGTAATAGAGTTATTCAGAGAATATTAGTTGACAGCTACACCCACTTGGAGTCATCAATTCTGCAAGGGCTGGTATAGAAGTTTAAAATGCCAGTATTCATCTCTTTCTCTCCTCTAAGTCTTCATTATAATGTATCTCACTACTTTTTAGAAACTTTCAGTCTACTTTTTGGCAGATGTGACAGGCGGCTGTAACATTGATACCATCAGTGCTGTTCATCCTACTTCTTCTTCTCACAATGATTCTTAGCACATATTAATTAACAGAAATAGGAAAGGTGCAATCAATTTATTTAGTGCAGTTAATTAAAAAGAACTTGTGAGCGGCTATCAGATAAAATTTGGCTTGTGCAATTGCAATTTGATAAATTTTAATCAAAACCTTTTCTTTTTTCTTTTTATTTTCTTTGTCTTTTTTTTTTTTTTTTCCCCTTAAACATAAATGTGCTTCTCAAAGTTTTCTTTCATTAACCAAAATATTTAATGGCACATAGGAGGGAAGCTTGAACAAATCTTTTATAATTAATCAAAATATAAAGACACCCTGTAGATGTAGGACTTATGTTTTTCAAAGTTCAGTGTTTGGACAGGGAGAGGAGCAAGGAGGGAGAAAAGGCTTTGAATGCTTGTAAGAGCTAGATTATTGTGTCCTTACATTTGCTTACCTATTAGTAGCTATTACTACCATTTTAAAATTTGATTTATAAGATGAAATTTTGAAAAGTTACTTGCCATATGCATAAATATGCCACAAGTTAATTAAATCACATATGTAATTTTAAATAATTGAGTTAAGTACAGCTGAAGACTTCAGTGGGACTTGCAATGAAATCCTTAGCATAGTATTTAATTACCTCTCTGTGTGAAACAACAGAAAAAATTTGGTTTTAAAAAGTGTTCTAAAGGTCAGGTGATTCAGGCTGCATTAGATCAAAGACAGTTGCCAGGCAGATCAAGAAATAGCTAAAATAAAAGGTAGTTTATGAAAATGAGTGCTTTAGCTAATCTTGTGTGGTAGCACTAGAAGAAGGAGACAGATATTTGCTAATGATATCAGTGACCATATCAAGACTTTGCAGTTTACCTGCAAATAAACAGAGGTGGGAAATATATACTTCTGTCCACCTAAAAGAAAAGGCACCTTGGACTTTCATAAGAGCTGCTTATGATTTCAGTGCGTTTCTCTGTTAGGAAAAATATTTGGAAAAAGCCTTGGTCCTGTTAAAAAGACCTGTGTTTTAAAATATAAGCTTTTTTTTTTTTTCCCCCCCATCATTAGAGTGGTCAAAATTAAAGGGACAAATTACAAAATTAGGAAAAAAATATTAATTTATTGTTTTAAGAGGAGAAGATATGTGAAGTAGCAAATCCCAAATGAATGTTTCAAATCTGAGTAAAATATTGAGTGGTTGCTGTTTTCTGAAGAAACAACAGGTTCCTAGGTTCCTACCTATTCACAGAGCACCATTTTAATGCCTCTTTTTGGATCACATTTATTTTTCCATTTGTGAGAACTTCTCTATTCTGTGAGAGTTAGCCCATAAATTCTTCAATGTCAGTGAAGGAGTACTGTCTTGACTGAAGACATGAATCATAGAAACTTCTGGGCTGGAAAGGATCCAAAAGGAACACTGAGTCCGACTTCTGGCTCTGCACAGGACAACCCCAAAAATCATGTCATTTGCCTGAGGGCACTGTCCAAATGCTTCTAGAACTCTGTCAGGCTTGGTACTGTGACCATGTACCTGGGTAGCCTGTTCCACTGCCCAACCAGCCTCTGGATGAAGAATCACGAATTGATGAATTACTTGTTATCCAATGGATATTCTACATAATGTTACAAATTGGAAGACAATGTCTTTTCCATCAAGGAAATATGTTCTGTAGCAGGCCTTCTACTCTGCTCATTACCTCCTTTCTACCATGGTCTTTGTTTTGCTTATTACAAGTTGTAGCCTGTTGGTGTTTGACTTCAGTACAGTGGAAGTGGGTAGCAGGGCGGAAGGATGATTCTCATAGAAAAGTCATGAACAAGGATAATCATCACTTCAAAGTTACATATTTTTGCATGTCACTGTTATAAGCAGGCAAAACTAAGGAAAATAAAATTCGGTCTCCTATGTGGTTTCACAGATTCATAGAAGGTAAAAATTCTGTCATTGAAATTGTACTTGTATTGTCCAATGGAGAAGAGAACAGGGGCACTTACACATTGTTAAATCTCTGATAGTGTCTCTACCTGCTGATAGCTCAGTAGAAGCAATGAATGCTTTATGGACAACATAGAAATCTTCAGTTCATGCCAATTAATTGTGCCCAAGCTGTATAGAGTATTAAGAGAGTGGTTCAGGAAGGATTTCAGAAACAATTGACTAAAGACAGAAAAATATATTTAGGCTCCCATAAAAATGTACTGTCTATAGTAAAAATATAAGAGAAATCTGGAAGAAAATTATATTTTTTTTTATGGCAGAAGTAGAATGAAATCATGGACACAGAGGAGAAGAGTTTGAACGTTTCCAGGAAAAAGTATGAGAAATTAATTCAGATGAAGATGTGCGGTAGGTTTTTGAGAAGTGAGGAAACACTATTTTTCAATAGAATAATGCTGAAAAGTGGAAAGCAAGCAAGAAGCAGGTGGAGATGGTGAAATAGAAATTATGTAATCACAAGCTGGGGGAAAAGATAAAACAAAATTAAATCATAGCAGCTTTGTTTCCTTCTCTAAATTTTTAGGTGTGAAATTACTACTGAAATAAATTTTTAAAGTATTTCCTTATTTTTAAAGGGTGCTTATTTCTACTTCTATGAAATGGAAGTTTCTAAAGTTAGCAGTGTCACCAGTTTCTTAGGAACTGCTTGGTATAACCATGTGTGTAAGTGGGTTCATGTGGGATGAACGTACTTGCACATATGTGTACATGCCTACTACTACATTGCCATATTGTGCACCAGAGTCCCTGGTCTGCAATTAGCAGAGCTAACCTGGTTTACAGCAGCTGAGAACATGGTCCACATATACATGGTACAATTATGATGTCTGTAATAACATAGTCTGCTTTGGGCATGTTTTAGCTTAATAAAGCTATGAAAGGAAATGCAAAAGTGCATTGCCATCACAGACTTGGAACTGAAGGACTGTTATATTCCTTGCATCATAAATATCTCTCATATACCAAGCTAATCCCTTGGGACTGTTGCAGTATGGAAAAATAAAAGGACCTTTTTGCATTTAGTTTAAAAACATTAAATACCATGAAAAATTACAGCATTAATGCTGAATTTTCTGTTTTTAGAGTCAACAAGTGAATTCTGTTTCTTAGAATTTATCCTGATACTTTATTGCCTTTAGAAGCAATTTGGAAGTGTTAGGTGCATAATAGTCAATAAATCATATAAGTAAAGAAGAAAAGCATCTTTGTACTTTAACAAAAATCGTAAAGGCTGCAAAATGAGGGCAATTTTTAAAGAAAAAAAGAGAAAAGAAAATACCAGAAAATAATTACATATTTAAGATCTGATGCTGTCAAATTGCAATAAGGTTAAAGAAGAGAAAAAATATTCAAATATGACTGCCATAAACTTGATTTCAGAAACAGACCAAAGCTGTATTCAGAGAGACTTCTTACCACTTAACTCTTATCTTTACATTTCGTTATGTCAGTGATGAAATACAGCAGCTCATGCAACAGTCATCGGGAAAGCAATATTTTAATTGCAAGTAAATGCAAGTATGTTAAATCTAATCTCCAAAGAGCAAATATTTACCAAGAGTTTATGATCACAGATAGACTTGTAGAATAAACAAAGTGTATGGTATCAGCTTGTCTACAAAATGCATTTGACTATTTTTTATTTAAAATGCATTAGACTACTGAATTCAAGTACCGCACTGGCTCAATACAAACCTTCCTTGCTCTCCTGCAATGTTAAGATACACACACACACAAAAATGTATTATAAGAGAGAAATATTTGAGCCTTCAGGATTTGAAGTGTTTATGGGTCTTTGTACCACTTAAAATAAACCACATATGTATTTTGAACTTTATTTCATTAGATGTGATCTATGGTTTGCTATGTCTATGTAGATAGCTATATGAATTTCATATGACTAAAAGAATTAACAGTTCTTTTGGTCATTCAAATAAGATACAAAAATTGTATGAAAATACCTGCTTTTCAAGATGGTTGAAAATAATATGACAAAATTATTAGTATTTCGGAGACAGATTTCAGTACCGACTAACATGTATAATACCCCAGATGTTATACAGCACCTAAGTGAGAAAAAATGGACTATAAAAGTGGCACAAAAAGGATTAAGTTGTATATTTTAAGAAGCTAGGCTTAAACGTCTTGAACAATCATAATCCTAACACAAATTAAAATGACAGGAATTTGTCTTTCTGCGTTTAAAATACTTGGAATAAAAGAAGGTCTAGAGACAGCAGAAACTACATGTATCCTTATTAATGATCTCATAGGATAATCACATATTTTGGGAAAGAAAACTAGTTTTATAGACCCTACTGATTTAAAGGATAATATCGACAATGTGCTATTAGAGGAATCAGTTTGAGAATTTAAGAACTTAATGGTAACTGCTATGATGTATCTTAGTGCTTTATCTTAACTCTTTAGGTAAACTCTTCTTCCAGGATGGAAAATGACAATTAAAAAGTTACAGTTATATTTTTGGAAAAAAGTCTAAAACCTTATCCAGCTGTCATAATTATCACCAGACTGAAATCTTTCTAATCCAATTTGGCATTTGAGGAATAGATAACTCAGGTTCCTATTATTTTGTTGCAAGTGAAATAACCTAAAATGCTAAACTAAATGAAAATGAGATAGTTGGTAACTGATGTAAGGAAAGCACTCTGTCCTAAAACTTGGAAATGTAAAGTCACAGTATTTATGTGGCCTCTTTTTCTTTGATCCTTGTACCTAAAGACCAATCACAGATGAGAATAAGTAAGTTTGAGAAGGATTCTGGTAGAACTTACATTTTCTTTGCTCCATCAGCATGTCTGTCATTACTAATTTTGTTTCTCATTGGACTGTGATTTTCCTTAATGCTAAAAAAGCTAAAATTCAGGAACAGTGTGTAAGGAACAACTCTAACAGCTTTTAACATCCACTCTCAGTATAAAAGGGTTGGATACTAATCTGCATGCTGAAAAAAGAGAAGTTTTAAAAATAAACTATTCCAAAGTAACAGCATCCCAAGGTGACCGTCCCCCTTCCTTGGATATGTTTTATGATGCCTATACAGAATACTGCTCCTTTCACTCAAAACAGCACAAGAGCTTTTAACTCTAAACTTTCCTTTCAATGCCAAATCCATCCTTGAAACAGATCAGTCAGATGGAAGAATGTGTCAAATTCTGCTCCTCCATCATAACAGTGGCAGTTCTCCCTTTAGCAAGATGCAGCTCCAGCCTCCTCTTAAATACTGTCTCCAAGACAGGAGCTGGTGCTGTTTGGTGCAATTAAGTCCACAGTCATTGTGTGATCCAGTCAGTGGCAGTGTTCAGGGACTTTGTTAGAGCATGGGAGACCTACAAAACAGCAATAGGACTAAAAGCCCAATATACAAGAGCATTTACATTTTGGAAACAAATTGATATTTGACTACAGGCATACTTCAAAGACCACACCATAACACTCACATATTTTGCACACTTCTTGTTAAAAGAATTAAAAACACCTGCCAGTTTCTTCATGTTTGCCTCATCTGATTATCTGTTCCTAGTGATGAAAAAGGGGGTAATAACTTTGTTCGGACATAGAGGGAAGACACATACCCTGCTAGTAATGCTGCTGTTACGGATAATTGTGTCTTCTAGATCCCATTATGCAAGACTCCAGGCTGGGCTCATAACCCAGAAAGTGGTTTTAGGAAAAATAAGTCAATAATGAACATGTCAGGACCTCAGGACCTATGGTTTTGCTTCTGGGCAATATTTTCATGATGTTCTCACAGTCAGTCAACAAATTGTGTTATTACACAATAGGCAGTTATCATAATTGAGGAGATGTCTTTTGTTACACAATCTGTTGACTATCCTGACTCAATGCCTGTGAGGGAGAGAGTTAATTTTTCACATTGCCTTCTTCTGCAATGAATTGCTATTAACAGCAAGAAAGGGGAATGTGAGATTTCTGCTTCTATCTGAATTACTGCAAGATACAAATATAACCTAAAAATCCTGTCCATTCTTCACTTACCTATTTCTAGATAAGATTCCTATTCCCTCTTATTCAAAATGGTGCTGCCTTCAGAAAATTGCCATACCTTGCCTATGCAATCAGCCTGCCGTGCTGGTCAGTTGGCAAGAACAAATAGTCAACAGACACTGGTGACATCAGGAGGTTTTTAGCAAGTTTCATTACTGCTAGCCCTTATTCTCCTGCATCGTTAGTCACTTCACACACTTCAGGTCCAGGCAGTGAATCAGCAGAGCTGGTTCTGAGCTTGTGTGTCCTGCAGCCAGCTGCCGGCATGGGATTCACCAAAGGCACTGCCAGCACAGAGGCACCAGGCAGTCTGCTGGGGTTGCAGACTAAGGGTGGCAGTGGTTGTAGCACTGAATCAGTCATCCTTCTCTGTCAAGCGGTGTCACTTAAACCACACAAACTCCCAGATGATGAAAACCAGACTGCGCTGTTTGAAGGCAGGTTCTGTTTGTCACTACTCTTTATCTCCACCTGCTGGGGTTATTCCAAACGTTCCCAATCCCAACCTCTTTCTCAGACGTGGAAGTACAAAAGCCATAGACGTGATAAACAAGTGATGGTTTAACTAGAGATGCACAGGAAATTGTGGATATGGGCAAAAAAAATTGAAATGTTAGAATCTTGCAGATAGAATTTTTCTGAATCAATATATCATACTGCACTTTGAAAGAAGCTTTGGTTTCTATCTTTATATTTTTCTGTTACACAGTAATAGATATGGTTGAGATTTATAAAATGAATAAACCAATTTAAAGGAAAACATACACAAAAGGCAGATTTTTTTACATGTTTGAGGGATCCCAGTTTCTGTTAGAACACATCATGATATAGCATTGTTAATTTTTTCTTTTAATAATAAAAAATAATTCTCATTTATGGAGAGTTACAGCATTTAAAAACAACTAGTAAAATTATAGAATCATAGAATGGTTTGGGAGGGACCTTAAAGATCACCTGATTCTAAGCCCCCTGCCATGGGCAGGGACACCTTCCACTAATTAGGTTGCTCAGACCCCCACCCAGCCTGGCCTTGAACATTTCCAGGAGTGGGATCAACAGCTTCTCTGGGCAATGATATGTTAAGAAAATAACATGTTTAAAATCAATATTTTTCTTAACAGTATGAATTTTTTATCTGCATTTAAATAGATCTCCAAGCTTAGATAACTGGATGTACAGGAGTTTCAGTAACACTATTTAAAAATTAGTAGGAGAAAGACTTTAATTCATTAATAGAATTTCTTTATTTCTTTAATTCATTAATAGGTAACGTGTGAAAAAATAACAAACTGAAAGAATAAATTTTTCACATACTCTGACAGTGAGATATCTCTTGTACAAAAGTGTGTTCCATTGCATAGTCTCAGTGCTTTTGAATTTTCCATTTCCTCTGCTCCTACATTTTTAAAAATATTGTTCTATCATTGCAGTAGAAGATACCTGTTATGAGACATGATGCTCATAAATAATTGGTTTAGTATTGAGGGTGGGGATAAAGAATACCCTTTAACCCAAGATTCATATTTGCAATTAGTTTACTGGGATGAACACCAACAGGTTAAAAACTGCTTGCTGGCTGGGGAGTTCCAAGTGTTCTACTTCATGGATCTAGGCCATAAGCACTAGGTTGTTGTGCAGCATCACTGCAGGCAGTGTTATGTTGTCCCTATTGCGCTTTCAGCTTGACTGGATGTGAGTGGGAAGTATGAGAAGTGTTCTGATACCACAATGAAAGGCTCTCATCCTTGTTGGTTCTGCCAGCTGCAGGCATATTTAGGGGCAACAGAGTAGGAATTACGATTAGGGATGTAGATAAGTCCAGAGATGGAAAAATGATTGCAAGATTTAATGTATGGATTTCAAAAATCTAGAGACATTGCACAAACAACTATTGTGAATAACATATTTTGGTCATGTAAATACTATTGGTTACATATGTTCTAAGTCCCATGGGAAGTGACCTGAGTTTGGCTCCAAGACTGTTGTAGAGTGTTGACATTGGTTTGGGATTTGGTTTTATTTCTTTGTTTGGTTGTGTTTTTTTAAAATCTTGCTTAATAGGAAAGATGTCAGCATACTAAAATAAAAGTTTGCCTAAGACCAGTATTATGTCTTTACTAAGGAGACACAGAGAGATCAGAACATGGAACCTGGTTAAGATATCAGCATAAATGGAGAGATGAATGTAGATTTTTAAAGAAAAAAGAAGGAAAATTTTGTGAACTTTTCATCCTGTCAAAAAAAGCCAAGAAAAACTTGCATAGCTTAAGAGACTAGAGATTAGCAGGAAGTGGAAGATATTGTTTTCAGTATGGATTCACTCAGACACTAGGGTTCAGGACTGCTTATCAAAATTTTTTGTCTCTGAATCTGAATCTGTAGTGAATTAAACTCTTTAGAGCACATGTTCAGCTAATACAGAATAAATGATATCAATCAAGTTTCTGTGATCAGAAAATGCATAATCTATAGCATTCATATATGAGATATGTAAGTGTATTTTTCATAGCACATCATTCATACAGTACAGAACATTTAATTTTGTTATGATGTATCATTTGAGAAAGAGAATCTGGAATGTGATACTACAGAAATTCTATTAACTTAGATGTATTCACAGCTATACAATGACTTGGAATCTTCAGAAAGAAATGTTCAAGTAAGTGCAAAATTTTCAATTTAAACCACTTTATCCTATATAAAATAAAATCCTACTTATACAAAAATAAAGAAGACATATTTAAATCTATAGATATATAAAATTTCTAATGAACTCTGATATTATAGACTTCTTTTTTGGGGCACTTTAAGGTACATATATTGTTTACAAAACTTATACAACTACAATAGGAGTTCTAGTAATATTATTAGTTTGAACATATGACCCCTGTACTTTAGACCTTCCTTTTTTACAAATTCAGACATTCAGTGTGTTAATTTTTTCCATAACTGAAAATTGGACTAATGAAATCTGCTCTAACTTGAATAAAAATCAGAGGATGGGTTGAGTTTCCTGAACTCAGGCATCTCTGTTTACTTAAGTTTTGAGGTGTTTCATGCCTGGTCTCTATTTGACAGTTTAGATATGTTATTATGTCCCTCTTGTCTTGCACCCTGCCTATAAAATCAGATCTTACCGATGACTTAGAGGCTCTCTAATGGCAGTAGGTACTCATGTTTAGGCAGTTGAAGCCACTGCTGAGTTGCTGAGTGCATTGTTAGGCCATCAAGTAAGGAAGGATTCAGTTTAATACAGCTATACTTAGGAGATTATTTGTAATCTAAGCTCTTTGTACAGTCCACAGAGATCAGCCATTTAATTCAGTTGCCTAGAAATAGTCGCCCAGTGTCAGCATAAAATGCTTTAGGATATCTCACCTGACCTCCACACTTTCTTCTAGAAGAACATGGGTTTTCTATCTATCTATCTAACATGGGTCTTATCTATCAATCTCCCATGGATATCTTCAGCTCTCCAGGGCATTTTATATTACGCCAGAAGTCTTTGTTTCAGCAACCTTATCCAGCCCTTAGTCAATTCAGATGACAGAATCTGCAGTAACCCAGCTGACTGGATGTTGGTGTCCGTATTGGGTTCTGAATTGCTCTCCAGACATGTCTGTATAGGTACTTAGATTTATCTGTCTTCAGCTGTGAGTAGTCTCACCTCCTGTATTTCCTTTAAAGGCAGTTGAAGAGCAATAGCTGGTAGATCCAGAAAGCAGTTTATCTGGAGGGAACTTGAATGAATTTATCTTGGGTGGCTAAACTAAGTAAAATTAATCACATTATTCAATGAATGAAATGAATTAATGAAATTTAATTCCTGTTACTATTTAATTTCTACCAAGCAAACAATAAAGGAATAAAGGTAGGCAGGAAAAAGAGAGTGTGCAGGGGGAAGAGAGAGAAACAGAAAGCAAATAAAGAGAAGGAAGGAAGGAAGGAAGAGAAGGAGAGAGAGAAAGAGAGAGAGAAAGAAAGAAAGAAAAGGAGAGAAAGAAAGAAAAAGAAAGAAAGAAGGAAAGAAATAAAGAAGGAAAGAAAAGAGAATAAGGAAATAACATGCTTCTGACTGTGCTAGACATCAATAGATACATGGACACTCATGCACACATGGATGTGTAAATATGCATATGTGTGTATGTATGTTTGTGTGAGTGTTTGAAGTCACCATTAATACAGGAAAGCATCTACTGTTTAGAAACAGAAATAAACACTGTCAAATCATTCAGGATGTGTGGAAGCATTGACCCTGTGTTAGTGTCTGGGAGCTATTTAATTTGTCTCTATCCTAAGCTCTTTGTTGAATAGATGTCTCCTGCTTCAACAAGGAACTAAAGACCACTTAGCTAACTGAGATCTACAACATTTTGTATTTTTCTATATTGTGTTTATTAGAAGCATTTTAGTGACAGGAATAAGTTTATCACTTGCTACTCATACTGTAGTGCTCTTTAATATTTGTACTAGTATTTTCGTGCTTCATTCTAACTTATATTGAGAAAAAGAGGAAATCTGTTTCAGTAACTGTGCAGATCTAAAACTGCAGCTAAGAATATCTGGGATGTCTGAAAAAGATAGATACTGACTAGACTTAAGGTTTGCAGTATTGGAGCAGAAATGAGAGTAACTTTGCTGAAAAGTAATCCAGAAGAGGCAGATACAGCAAGACATATAGATATAGCCTATCCTTAAACTATGAATATATGCAAGTTTACAGGAGGAAGATGTTTCTGTCCTGTCTGTGTACAGGTAGTATTGACACAATTTCTTCTGTCTTGTAATCCAGACTAGATAACCTTGCAGAGAAAGAGAAAAAAAATATGACATTTTGGGTCAATATGTGACAGATGGAAATTGCCTGCAGCTTATTAACCTTACTTTCCTTCCTTTATCAAGTACAGGCAGATATTCTTTTGCATTATTAGGTTATTGTCTTTACTTTCCTGCAATCTTGCTGTAGATACCAAAGGTGACAGGAACATGAGGAAGACAGTAAGGAAGCAGTAAATGGAAACGGTATCACTCGTTAAAGCACAGTTACAGCTGTGAAAAAAACAAAACAAAACAAACAAACAAACAAACAAAAAACAAAACAAAACACCTACAAAATATCTTTGAGAGAAGCGGAGAACTAAAATTTATCTCTCTCCTGAAAATCACAGGCTCTATAGAAAGATACTGATTTTATGGCAGAGTAAATTCTCTATCCCCTTCCCTCTCAACACCTCCATGTTTCGCAGGATACTTTTCTTTCTCTTTTCCCAGGGCTGAAAGTACCTTACCATCTCTCTGCCTCTCTTTTGCCTTCCTCTAATTACATCTCCTCTACTCCATGGTTGCCAACTTTTCTTTCAAAGTTGATCTAATTGATACATATCTAACTAAACTCTGAGTCATTGGTCTCTACTAGTATCTAGTTTTTAAACATATTTCAGACCTAAAAAAGGGCCTGTGTGTCTGAAAGCATGTCTAATTTCCCCAGCCACACCAGGTGGTAGAATAAAAGGTACTGTGTCTGCCTGCAGACCTTCCCTTGCTTTGTTAAAGGCCTCCTATGGAGCACCGGTGTGAGTTCAGAATTCCCTCTACTTGAACCTGAAGTGCCGGGGAGCAATTTTTTGACAAAGCGTTATGACTCATTAGTGACTCAGAAACTGAGCTGGCTCAGGCAATCCCTGGGGGATTTATATCAAGGCATTCAATATGATTGATTCACCTAGTACTAAAAGCAAGAAGTTCCTCAAGGTGCCTGACAATCCCAAGAATGGCTTAACTTGTCATCTCATATAGCTCCTTTATGACTCTCTTGTTTGAGACTGTTGGTGTCCCCTTATATACCAGCTTCTCACTCTCAAGCTGTTTTTGAGGTAAGAAACTGCAGAGAGAATAAAAACAAACAAAAAAGAAGCTATAAAATCTAAGCCTATAAAATTGATGTCAAAAGTAAACGTTACAGTTCTTTGAGACCTAATGTAGAACCTTCTAAGAAAAAGAATGCAAAATGGTAAGGAACTTATAGTAAAACATAAAACAAAATAAGGACTGCACAATGTTCTTGGTCTTATTTCCATAGCATTAGGGAAAAAAGTAGTGGTCAAAGTCTAAACATTTTCTTGGGTTTTTTAGCTGCCATCTGAATATTGTAACTTATTTAAGAAACCACTTATTCAGCAGGGAAAAAAATCTGAACAACCAGCTATAAACCAGGAGAATAGTTTTCATTTGCCTTAGTAATGACCATTTTTATCTTATTAGTGAAAAAGAAAAAAAAAATCATATCTGCACTAAAGAAGTAGAATCCACTTCTACTTAGAAGAACAATAATTGTTCTATAGGCCTAAGCTAAGGGTTTTTGAGTTTCCACCACTATTTGCACCACAACTACTGCAGACTGACTGCAAGTCTAGGGCCTCTTGTGAATCCTCTCAATCCTTATAAACTGGCTGTGGTTTGTCTGTAGAACTCTGCTGTAAATCTAATCTGAGTGTGCTCCTGAGAAAGGCAGGAACAGAAATACTGTTAATAAGCTCTAAAGGGCCTGCCAAAGGAAAAGAAACATGATCACCATTTCACAATTTCATTCCTTCTATAAATTCCACCTCTGCAATATACAGGCTGACTTTTTTGGAAAGACTTGTAAAGGTGACGCTATAGATAGTTAAAAGGGTTTTGAATATAGAATTTCTACTCTTCTTTTGACAACAGTAAGTAGACTTATAGCTGGATTTTAAAATAAATGACTGTGAATTTGTCTGTACAAATATGTATCTTTTATGCATTTGTCCATACAAATTAGAAAATATGAATAAAATGCATAAGCCTTTGTAGGGCTCAATGTACATTTGGAAACCATTGAATGATTATGAATCTTATGAGCTACATATATATGTGGGTCTTGCTGCAATTTTAACAACATATAGGCACAAAGGTTCTCATCAGAGCTCAAAATCTGACAGATCTATTTGAGACTAAAGCTATAGCAAAATAAGATAAAATAATGAGATATTGAAATCATTGCCAAAACTGACATCAATTTCAACTAAAATATCACCTGTTTAGTTTATAGAGTTTTTTTAATTACTGTTCCTTTTAAAAATAAATTTTAATTTTAAAAATGGTAATAAAAACATTAACATTCTCTCATGTAGTTAAAAATAGCAAAAAAAAAAAAGGTTCTCACAAGTTAATTCCTTGACACCTCTGAAAATCAGATCATAATTTCGTTTTTGGCAAAGTCAATTAAGAATAAATACAACAAAAGAAAAAATAGCTATGAATAATGAATATTCAGACAATATTCTTTGAAGATTGAGATGTTTGAAAATATGATACTACTTCATCCATGTATGCCTGTGTTAAAGAACTAAATAAGGCCGGGGCAAGAAATTGAGCATTTATGTGCTCCACAGTGTTTAATTGTTCACATTTCTATAGCATGGTTTTGGTTAGCTTTATTAGCATTATCGCAGATCATACCTCTGTCATGGTAAGGGGACAGCATTCCCTGAGGATGAAGCAATGAAATCATCTTGTTCTAGGATGTGTCACACATTTTCTTTGCCAACAGACTGATTGACAAAGAACAGAGTGTGTTCTGGCTGAGTGAGCCCCACTGAGTGGGAGTCATTCACTGATGGCAGAAACCCTCTCTCTTAAATAGCAGCCTGGTAGGAGCAGGTTTATCCAGGAGGTGCTTTGGGGCCTTTACAGTCAAAGAAGGCTTGAATGAATGTAACTTCCTTTCATGAGACTGCCCAAAGTATTAATGGGAGGATTTTGAGAAAATAAATTTTTGATTCTTTTTTCCAATTCAATCCATACACTTAGGTAGTTAAGAGTATTGAATTAGGGGTATAGGAGAGTGGGTAAAACTAAGACTTCTGCCTGTCATCTGGGGAAAGTCAAAAGAGTGCTCTTGGGATTATTTCAGTTTATGGTGGGTTTTTTTCTGCACTAATTTTCTAATAGAAAATTAATATCTACAACCCTATGGAGAGGGATTTAGAAATATATAGCTTGCTAGTCACTAGACTGTCCACTTGGTTCTTGCCCCATTATTCTTGAATAGGTTGCACAGTGTCTTTTTTCCACCTCTTGGAATTTCCTTAAAGCCTTAAAGTGAAGTCTGTAGAGGGCTATTTTAACAGAGTACGAAAGACGAAATATTTTTAAAATGTATACAGTTGTATTTTGCTGCAAACTCATGATTGGCCATTTGATTTTTGCTAAGTTAGCAGCTGGTTTATTTGCCATATGTGTGGTACCACCTTGCTTTCTGTGTACCTTATGCGCTGGGTCACAGTGTTGTCTCTCTGCAACACAGGCTACCTTTGTCATGGACAAATAATGTAAAAATGCACTAATAGAATATTCTGTTAAAAATGTGTTGATGATTGGCATAGTGAGAACTCCTATGAGGATGGGGAGGGAAAATAAAATCACACACTTTCATAGACTTTTGAAATGAAGTCTGCAGCTTTTGGCTCAGGGTTCTTTTCAAACAAATCTGCAATAGTAATTTCCATTCTGAATGCCCTCCCAAAGCAATGTAATTATTGGCGGCATTTCAATATGTATTGAACACTGATGTTTAATTAATATTTTATTGATTTTTTATACTTAAAACCAAAATCTGGAAGATTATTTTATTATGGTAGCTGCAGAAAATATTACACACGTCTGAGTTTTTGAGGTCAAATGATACACACTCAGACACTGTGGTGATCTGTAGTTTTGGAATGTAGAAATGAACTGTGTAATTATTTTACAAGTGGTAAATGGTGGGAAACTTTACTAAAATGATCCAAAAAAATTATAATCAGCCATGCAGACAGACGAGCAGAGAGGGGAGGGCAATAACTCGCCCAAATATAATGGTTCTGTATTCAGACTATACTAAATGTGTAAATTAATTGCCACAAGATGCCATAACCTGCTGTAAGACTGCCTAATTTCCTTCTGTGTAATGGAGAGCCTTCTTTTTACAACTTCTAGCATCTTTAACGTAATCAGCATAATTCACAATGTATTTCTGTCTTGTTATTAATATAGCTAATATTTTTTTCTGTTTTATTAGCCCAAGATTTTGATGTTGTTCAAATCAAGGCAGATCATGCAAACTGGAAACCTATTAATCTATTTTCAGCTGCAGCAAATAATAAAACGTGAGGGAACCCGATGAGCCTAAAGAAGCTGAATTACTATTATCACTGTGTAACATTTGTATTGCTGTAATACAATGATGTTACACAGATCTAAATCTTAATCCAGCAACAAGTTCTCTTCTTACATGTACAAGCAAAGCAGATTTCACATTTTTATTCAGAATTAAAGCTTCTCCTATTATAATAGCTAATGTACGTAAAGTTATGAAGAAAAACCAAAAGAAATGCTGCAATGTTGTAAAAGTAGTCAAATGGCTATCTAGTCACTAAAACTTTATTTATAAATTAAGAATGATGTGTTAAGTAATAATAATATGTGTACTTTCAATATGGAAAGCTTTTATTTAAAAATAGTTACATTTTTCAGCAAATTTGTATTGTAATTTATTTTTTTTGTCCATGCTCTCTCTTCCTAGTAAATTTCTGCTTCTCAGATGCTACATGATGTAAGTAGCAAACTACAACCTAATGTTTTAGTCATGTGCAAACACACACTGAAGGAAATCTTGAACTTGTTACTTCTACATACTACCACAATGTAAATGATACAGTACATTTAAATTACTTGTTTTACTCTTGCATGGGTACTCTTTAGATTCTCTTACCCAAAGCATGAAGTGCAGAGTTACATTTCGGGGATTTTTCACCCTGCATTGGCAAGGGATGAAAGTAATGTTGTAAAATACTAATGGTTACACAGTTTGATTTATTATAGTTCACTGAGAAAGGAGAAAGATGATCCTCAAGCATAGAGTTTCACCAAAAAAGTCTTTCTCCTTATTCTTGTCATCTTTATCATGAATTTCACTGATTTTGATTTCTGAATTCCATTTTGTTTTCAATATGTGAAAATTTGAACAGTTGGACTTGATTTTAGCACAAACTCCAAGTTTTAAATCCAACATTTGTATGATGTTATCTTTGGTATGAAATGTCAGGCAACCTGGTATTAGATTACACATTTGGCTGTGCTCCATACATATACACATTCACCACAAATAATACTATTCCCTCTACTTTGTAGAAAAGTGAAGAATTTTCATCTTCTATAAACAAAAGCTGAATTTTGCAGTGACAAACCCAGAACTAGCAGGGGCTAGAACGTAGCCAGGTTACAAGAATTTATTTTTTCAGTAGTTTCTAAAGTAAATTAAATAAATATGTTCAGATATTTCCATGAATCTGAGAGATTCTTTGAGGAACAATTTGCGCTCTGAGTTTATATACTTTGTCTGCCCAGCAATTTGAACAGAGCTGCTGAGCAGTGCACTCAGAAGTAAGAATACTAAGTTCTGCCACTTTATTAAACTGTTTGGCTTCCTACTCCTTCTTCTTTGTTTTAATAAGTAAACCCTGTCCAGCGTAATTCACACTCTAGGTTACATAGACTGGGATTCTTAAATATTTTCACAGGACTAGAGGGAGAAGGGAAAGTCAATTTTTTGATAATGTTTCAGATGCCAGAGAAGATTAGAACATAGGAAGGAATGAAACGGAATGGAAAATTAATTTAATGGCATTACAGTAGTTTTGAAGAAAAGGTTACGGAAAGAGTACATTAATTTTGAAAACAAAGCATTCCTTCACAAGTTGCAAAATGCCTTGTCCTACTTTTGGCTTCACATATAAGTTACAAATTGACTTTGACTGCTTTGTAGTTTTTAGTACTAGAAGAATTTTTTCTGCTCTCAACTCTATCCCTTTCTAATAAAATACTGAGAAAATTAGACTCATCACTGTTGCAAGTTTGACCATTTTAACCAGAAAACGTTTCTTTCCTGAAAGCTCTAATTGCAGCAAATTGCAGAAAATTTATATACGGTAAAAAACTTGAACAAGTTTCCTGGAGAGGTGGTAGATTTCCCATTCCTGGTAACTAACATTTATGGTCATGTTGGACCAGGCTCTGGGCAACCTCATCCAGTTGAAGATGTCTCTGCTCATTGTATGGTGGGCTGGACTAGATGACCTTTAAAGGTCTCTTCTAACAAACTATTCTGTGATCTGATGACATACATATTTTTATTGTCATGTTTTGCATTTCTCCATGGCAACCTACTTTGCCTACACTCAAAAATTACCCCTAAAAGTTACAATTGAGAATTAATTGCCAGAAATACATGCCTTGCTTTAAATGCTTGTTCTGAATAATGTGCAGTGCTGTTGGAGAACCGGCCACCACAATACTTACAGTTTTAGAGAGGGTGTATATACTGTTTTATAAAATATGAATATCAGGATCTGAAAAAGTGCATTTGCTACAAAGTTTAGAACAATAAATAACAATATCATTGTTGAAGAGAAAACCCATGTTATTTTGCTTACACTTTCTTGCTTTCTATGTATGGTCTGGACATCTACATGTGAAGGTCCAGAAGCCACTGATGTGTTCTACATCAAGCACAGATACTGTCATAGGCTTTAGTTGGTAGGATTCCTGACTAGGAATTCAGAGGGGTTCTACAAGCCTTAGTATGTGCTCTGAGTCTGGGCATTAGTGATAAAATCAGAAAAATAACTTTTACCTTGGACGTCTTCAAACATGGCAAAAAAGTTTTCAATTGTTATTCCTATTGATGCATTCTTCTGTTGAGAGTAAATTACCTGCTATCATTACTATTAATCTAACACACACAAATCTAACACCTTTATCAATATCTAAGGCCTATGGGATCTCAATGTTTATGCCACTTTGCTGCTTTTAAAGGAAATAATTGAATTTTTTTTTTTGTTTGGTTGTTTTT
>VXBX01006128.1:1149086-1192086 GCA_013400415.1 Scytalopus superciliaris
TTTTTTTGATTGTCCTTTTCTTTTTTGTTGATAGTGGTATTTAGCAATATATGCAAGTCTTTTATTGATTTTCTGGCATGACCTCACCCTAAAAATAGAAATTTGTCCTAAATGAATGATCAATACTATTAATCATTCTGACATTACAAAATTTTTGAAAAGGAGATTTTGAAGATACTTAGGGTTCAACATATAATATAAAATCTATACTTTGGCAGTACTCATTTAAAAACAATGAGCCCTACTCATGTACCCCAAAGGGTGGCTTATGTTGCTGCTGCAAATCCTGAGCAAATGAAGTAGCTAGAGCAAAACAGTTCTCAGAAACTGGCTGACATCTTGATAATGGTGGTACCTGAAGAGGAAAGTGAAAACCAGTGCTACTGTTTGTTTCCTGGAACAAATAAAAGGATACTAAGAGGTGTGACAAGTATTAACAAGTAAGCCATACTGTGATGGAAGAACCTAAAAGACTGTAACAAGAAATGGAATGTTAAAAAAGTTAATTCAATGAGTCAATTTTTTCCTTTGAAGATGAGAGATTTGTAGAGCAAACAGGATTTAAAGTGTTCTGCTGCTCACATACAGCCTTGCTCTGTGGCATCTGTTACAATTAACTGTTGCAGATACAACCCCACCCGTTATTAGAATAGAAATTGATATTAACTGTTTTTTCAGTTAGAACAAGGCTTTCTCAGAAATAGAAGAAACAATTGAATGCAACCTTTAATGGGACAGTGTTTCCCCTGAGAACACCATGGGATATGAGGTCTCCTTCTGTAGCTTTGAGTTAATTGCACACAAAAGGCTGCAGGAGATGGTGTTTGTTTAAGATTGTTGCTGACATTGCAATAAGAGATGCCACTCCTAATTAAATTGGAACATGTAATTCTGCATGGAAAACTGGTGATGCTGATACAAATCCTGACACATCTTGGGGTGATAAATGTTAGAAATAAGAAGACACAAGCAAAAGCAGCAAATACATGAAAGAATTCTAGTTCATATGAAAGAGATTTCCAAGAATATATTTTCTGAAACAGCTACAGTTTTACTTATCTTTGGTTAAAAAGTCAATTTGTTTGACCTTATATTTTAGCAGATCTGAACATTCTTGGCTAGATTCAGCTTTGGTAAATGACCTAGATTTCATAAGAAATCAATAAAGCAAAGGATTTGTGTCCTTAGGCACCTGTGAATGAATGACCAAACTCATTGTCAAAATTTACTTGTGTAAACCCAACAACCAGTACTGTTATTTTAAGAACAATTTACATGTTCTCCAGCCTGCAACATATACAGAAGGTTCTTTGGTAATTAATATTAAATCAAAGGGCAAAACTGAGAATTAAGTTAAATTGAATCTAGTCTGAAAGCAACACATTAAGTTTCACATCAAAATGTTTTCTTTTGGAAATAGAGGAAGAAAAAAGAAGGATGAACATAAAATTTCTTCTTCAGTTCTGTGACCATTATGATATGTATTTTTAAGAGAAAATGTGTTTCTTCACCCTTCAAAGAAGAGAAATTACCCTGCTTCTTCTGAAACATTTAGCAGGCCAGGAGTTTCCCTTGTACATTAATAAATGACTTAAGTGTATAAAGTGCAGTATAAAGGAAACATAAACACAGAACTTATTTAATAAAATCACTTCAACACATCAGTAGATAATTTTGTTTCTCACAAGAGCTCAGAAACTAGCCTCCAAATTTCTTCGGGATCTGACCAAATTCAGAACAGCATCACTCTGTCAACAAAAACTTTCATGATTTCCTAAAGCATGCAGGAAAGTTAATTAGCAATATAGAAGTGTAGTAATAAAAAATGCATAAGAAAAACTATTTAGATGTAAAAAAAAATAATCCTTATTTTGCTATAGAGGGAAAAAGGTTCAGATATGTCATCTCAGGATGTCTTCTGTTCCTGGAACACATTTAACTGCTAAATTTAATAAATGTACAACAAACTTCAATCTAAGCTTTCCACCTGAAACTCAGTCTTTCCTTCACAATCTTTCTATTCCAGATATTATTTCCCTCTTACAGCTGGTGTAAGCTCCTCAGAAGGTCACTATTCCTGGGCTCTAATCTGTTTGGTTTCTATGCAGTGACATTTTCACTGAACTAAAACATCTCAATTAACATAATCCAAGAGCCATTCTGTATTATACTTTGACAATCCACTTCAAGAATTAGTAAAAGAAACTATACTGCTGATTTCACATCAACTCTAAAAAAGGGTTAAATTATTGTTTTCTGTGTAGTTTGCAAATGGTAGTTATCCATTTCAGCACTTTCCATATTAACACTACTTTAAAAGAAAAGAGAAATGTTTCCTTAAGCATTGTAAGAACTGTTTGTGTATTCTTCATACTTTGTGTGCTACTCTTCTAAAAGAGTAGCAGTAAATAAAATAATAAAACAGTATTAATTTTGACTAAACTTTTTAACATACTTTGAAGTAGGCATTAAATCTGGTAGGTTTTCCTCATCCCCCACATCCCCACCATTAGCCAGTATCATGCACTGTGCCATCATAAAGTCAGGGCAAAGTGAGCCTTATTAACTATTTCACCTTAATAAATAACAAATATATTTCAATAATGTTTTGTTTAGAATCACAGATTTTCTACCTTCTGACTTTCCAGTTCCTACTACATGACAGTGACCTAGAGTTCAGACCCGTGGATATTCTGTTCCTTTCTGCAGCTGCCATCACCCCTGTGGGGGCCTGCTTGCCTTGCAGATCCATCTTTATTTAGTTTCATTCATTAGTATATGGTGAACAGAGCTTTCTGTGCTGAGATGGATGGTGTCCTTTTCTATCAGTATTATTTGTTACTCTTCCACATCTTCCCTATAAATACTGAGCGCAAACTTCTGAAACAAAGAGACTTGACAAGAGTTCTGAACATCCTTTATGAAATACAGAATTTAGCAAGCTTGCACAAAACTTTGAAAGTTCCAGGCTGGACCTGCCAATAGTCCTGAAATTCCACCAGTCCTTTCAGTAAGGACAGCTCAAATTACTTTGTTTTGTGGGTCAGTGTTTTATCTCCATCCTTCTCTTCATAAAAATCTGTGAGAACAAATACATCAGGAAGCATGTTTTTAAAGTATTTTTAAGTATGTTTTCAGTCTGCTCCCTGACCAACCACACTGAGAAGGGGATTGTAGAGCTGTTTAACTCCATTTGGAGAATGTCCTATGAAAAACCTGTTTCCATTTCTATCCAGACCTAGGCAGAGTTAAAAAACATCAACTCTTTAAAGTGTCAAAGAAAGAATGAGAAAAACTCCACCGTGATAACACTCATTATGAAATCAGTAGGACCCTTACCATTTCATGGGCCCTGTCAGGGTGCTTCCTTCCGTTCCCACTAGAAATCAGTGATAGCCAAATGAATCCTCTCATTATTGTGCTTGTAATAGGTGGAAATACAGTGCATATTTTGTCAAAGAATTTTATAGAAAAAAATGTTTTGCTAATCAATTTTGTATTTTGACAAAATGTTGTCATCAGTTTAAGAAAAGAGAGAAGTAATAAAACTTCTTTGGACCAACTAGAAAGAGTGAGTTTCTGTTTTTACTTGGAAACAGCTTTTTTCTTCAGATACATGTTTTCTGTAAAAGGTATTTGCATAATAAAGCACTTTTATTTGATTAGGTGTGACAGACATATGTGATATTTCTTCAAAAAGGATACTTTTAATTCTAAAATGCATGGGAAATCCATTCTTAGACCAGCTGTCATGACCTCAAATTTGATCTTTATATGTTTTTTCATGACTAGATTATTAATTTTCTTATTTAATTTTGGTTTTCCTCAACATTTAACAGACTTCTTGTTTCAGGGATTGTGTAAAGGTGAGTCTTTATAAGATCCTGACAAGGTATCTTACAATCTAGCAGGCCCATTTAAAAAAAAAAAAAAAAGTTTTTGGCTCTGCTACTCTATGGTCCTCAGAATACAAGGGCAGAACACAAGAATCCCCATTATTTGGACACTTAATGCTGCTGGAATAAATAACCATGCAGTACCATCTGACTAACAGTAGTAAAAAAGAGCAAAAAACAAATACAAATGAGTGTACATGTGTGCGATTAATGCCTCTGCCAGCTACACATAACTTGCAATGTGCAATTTCATGTCATAAGTAAGAACTAAATTTCCCTGTGGACAAACAAATTTACTCACAGTCTAAGTTTATAAATTAAAAGCTGCTATAAGACTGTCTTCTACACAACTCATCACTGGTGAAATTAAAACGCACCTCTGTGTCTTTTGAAAATATTGTTTCTGTGGCAAAATATAGTTGTTGTATATTTAGCTTGTTTTGAGATTTCTCTTGGAAACAGCTTCTATATTCCTCAAGAGCCTATGTGCATTTCCTAAATAAATATATACCTGTAATCAGAAAATATCTTTTCTCATGAGCCAATCATCATGTTTTTAAGAGTGCTCCTAGACAGAGAAATTAAGGGGTAGAGTTGAATCACCATGCATTAACAACAGACACAAAAAAATTTGTGCAAACAGAGGACTGGTTAAAATTCACTCATTGGAGCTTTGCAGAAATATTATGGCCAGCATCATAATGGCTTCTGCTTTAGGTATTTTACAATGCAGCACAATATATATCAGTGAGGCAGGAAAATGTTAATAATGGACATATATATACTGAATTAATTTCTCAAGGGACAAGTCTGTTCAACCCAGCATACTCAGACATCATTCCTTCTAGACTTCAGCTAATTAATGTAGTGCAATTTAAGAAAAGGTGGAAGGGATCATATTGATAACTGTCAATAGTGTACATTCAAAACATCTATTATTTCTCTTCTGTGTCCTTGGAGGCCTGAAAAAATCCCCAAGTCCAGCAATCACTTATAGTTAATTGCTTAGCAGAAGGCAATGAAAAAAAAAAATTAAATCCCTCTTCTCTCGTGTTATTTTATCTGTATTCCCTTTCCTCACTCTCATCTATCAGAAGCATGTAGAGAACCACGACTTACTCTTTTTAATCTATTAATTACAATTTTTTTTCTTCAGGAGTTGGATCATCATCTAATCCATTTAGACATTAGAAGAATTATTTTTAAGTGAGTGTTTTGTGTGCCTGATTGAAGGATGCCACTGGAAGCATGGATTGCATTAAGCATCCTTCATTCTCAATGGTTTCACGTAGAAAACATTTTACAAAATTAGGACATCCGGGAACAAAGAACAGCACAGTTGTTCAAAATCTTTCTACAAACTCAGATCCTATGGAAAAAGAAACTTTAGTTGAGACCCAACATCTAGATTTGTTTTTTCCAAGGTTAAAGAGTCTCCTTTTGTCCTTTGCTCTTACTGTGGAGATTTGTAATGCTTTTTGTTTAATTAAGTGACAGAATAAATTGACCAAGGCGATCAGGAAGTGTTTTGATCCAGATTATTGGAATGGAAACTATACTCAGCTTTCCCAGTAGCTTGTATGCCGGCATCCTTCTCCATTAGACCTGACAAATGCAATTTGCTCTGGACCTCCTGATGCAGCTTGTCACTACCAACAGGCCAGTATGTGCATGGCCAGGGGTTACAACATACTGATTCATTAGGCTACAACCACAGATCTGCCACTTCAGAGAAAAGGCCCATCCATCTCTCTACATTTAGCTGTCATTCCTACCATGAATGTAATGCTATTACTGAGACAGCCAAGTCCATTGCTCATGCCAGATGTTGTTAGGAATTCAATCCATCCTATCTGTGAACACTAGTTCCTTCAAACAACAAGATGTTGAGTGAATTACATATTGAGTGGTGAGGTTTTTTGGCATTTAATTATCCAGCTGAAAGGAACATGCTTAATTGTTACTGCAGTTGCTGGTCAGTGACTAAATAGAGGAACTTTATGAAGCGATGGTGGAGCACTGGCAGCTGAATAAATGTTTCACAGCACTGCAATGGCTACAATAAAAAATCTATATGTCTTTACTGAACAAAAATGCCTCTCGTTGGGTAAAATGAACATGTGTTATTTTGTTAAGTGATAAAACATGTAATTATTTCAATAGGGCAAATTCATGCTGCTCAACCTCCTGCTAACCAATTTTGGCCCTTCAAGGGGGATCACTGATTGCCAGGGTGTATGAGGGTAGCAGCACAGTGCCAGTTATTCATACTCTCATATATCTCTGCCTGGGTATCCAGGGAAATGCCTGTGGGACTGCTGTGTTCAGCAAAAAGGGTTCATAATACCCTTGGAGATGAGCTGGTCCTTTACAAGTCCAGAGACAGCAGCCATCTCTGCTTAGGTCTGCAAGGCAGAAAAACCTAAGACCATCTCTTCACATACCACTTCAAAGCAGAACTCTAAAACTGAAATGAAGTTAAGCCTCATCCTTTCATTAGGCTGATTAAAACTGTCCACATTACAGAAATAGTCATGTCCTTCAGTACTTAGCCCAAGTTGAAGAAAGAAATATTATGAATATATGTGATATTTTCAGTCTAGCTAATAATGCTGTGTTATCTCCATGTAATATGCCCAGTTACATTTCAACAATAAAACCTTGAGGGAATTGCATCAAGGCTTAGGACTTTCTGAATTTCCCTATGTGAAGCTTCATTCTTATTTATAAATGCAAGAAAGAAAAATAAGCAACTGAAAAGTCAATATTATTCTCCTAGATTTTAACTGGGAAATAAGACACATTCAGTAGGACAGAAACAGAATAAAGCTGACATTTTCTGAGAACAAACATGGACACTGCCTTTGGGTTGTTTTTGTCATTTTTTCTTTTTTAATCTGGCTTAATGACATAGTCTGGAAGTTAAGAAGTCCTCATCCCATTCATTCGCTAAAAACTGAGTGATGTTTTTTTGATTTACCAACTTTACTTTGTTTCCACATAGAAAAAAAAATATTGGTGATCTTCATATCCCTTTGATGAGGTCAGTTTGTCTAACCTTATTGAACTGACTGTATTTAAAGGAGAAAAACAAATGCTCAAACTGACTACCACTGAAGGTTTTTTCAAAGTATTCAAACTAACCTTTTACTATATTTAGTGATAATTTATCAGTTTAGACTGAAGAGGATGAAGCAGTTTGTGCAAGATTTTTCTCAATTGTGTATAACTACTTACAAGGACATTGTCTTCTAACTTGATCTAGACGAGGAAAGTACTTTTTCTGCTCCTGATCTTTATTTGTTGAGACTAATGGCCTTCAAAACTGAAGAATCCCAATTAGCAGCAATACGTGGCTCCACTAGATTGGCACTCTTGCACATTCACACCAAGACTTGAATAATTTCACAGATTCCAGTGGATGTCACTCATACCAGCACAGAGAATGCTATTCTTTCTTCTACCTTAACTCTCTCAGAATCTTATTACAAACAATAGCATTGCAGTCACCTGTGTCTGCTACTTTTGTCCTAATTCTACCTCCCTAATTTTTCTCATCCTAATGCCAAAGCAGTAATTGCTTGAGGCTGGTCATATCTAGGGCCTCTGGTTGCTGTATGTCAGTTCACTGCAGCTTTGTAAATACTAAAACACTTGATAACTGAGTCACAGGTCCCCTGCTAAGTATTAAGAGTTAATCTGTTGACAGCCTAATACCCGAGAAAAGAGTGGGAACAGGTACTAATATAGTTAACTGTTTAGGGTTAATAATCCATTTATCCAGTGCCTTCTGCAAGGCCTGATCTTGCAAGCTGGAAAGTAGCCTTAGACTTCTTCTACTTTAATGAGGTTTAGATCAGGTGCTGAGCCATGACAGATTTGTGCTCTACACAACACAGTCCATGAGCTAAATTTTATATTTTGGTTTTAAAAATCTGTAACAAACATCACAGCACCTTAAAATAATTTGTGTAACTTACATAACCAGAACTCCCAAATGAAGTGTACAGAACCATCACCACTGATTCCTCAGTATATGAAGTACAGCAATGATATCCAGTATGATGTGACCTGGAATTTGGCTTCACTGAGGCTCATATACAGGTATTTGCACATTTGATATTTAAGTTAGAGACAGAGTCACAGTAAGAGTTCCAGCTCACAGCAAAAAAAAAAATCCCAAAAAAGGGCCACCTCCCACAAAAAAAAAAAAAAAAAAAAAAAAAAAATAAAAAGGAAATTAAGAAGTCTAAAAACTGTGTTAGCACTTACAGTCCCTGTGAATCTATCTACAAGGTTTCAGCTTTTCTTTTTTCTTATCATTACTATCTAATCATTAGATCTGGCTGGAAGTTAATGTGTTGTATTACTAGCTGCTTTCTAATGTAGATAATTAATACAATGACCTTATATAAATTGTGTTTATCTATTTTTTTTATCATCTGCAGCTGGTTTAGGTGAAATTATAAGACCATGAGAGCTTTTTTTGGGCCAGTCATGCAAGGTCATGGAAATAAAGGAATAACATTAATAGACCTGCTGAGTTCCTCTCCAGGCTCTTGGATTCAGGTCTTCATGATATATGGCTGACATAGGTGCTCTGAGGTGAACAGAGAATTTAATTGGCTTTGAAGGTTCAGACTGTTTAAGCACAGTCAACACTGGTATCATGTGTATTGAATAATCTGACTATTCTTCTCTGGGTACTTGGGACTGAGACTGTAGCTTACTAAATGAGAACTGTCCCTGTTGATGACTGCTGGGGTGAGTAACAGAGGGAAGGCATATTTTGTGAAAGAGTGCTCTGTTTCATCATAAATCATTCCTCCTGGCCATTTACCAGGTCTCTATGCAACTAATGAAAAAAATATATTTAACCAAGCATTGAAATTCGCACCTCAAATCACGTCAAAAGTAGAATGTGTCTGTTCAGTAAACCTGTTTCAGTTGTTTAACTTTTGAATATTTGGTTTATTTTCTTTTTATTGCAAAGTGTAGGGGCTAAGGCTCCAGCTATTAGTTAGAAATAGGTCAGTGCATGAGGACATAAATGAGAAAAATGGGTGATTAACCTCAGTCCAATAGTTATGAGTTAAAGTGGGAAAACTGGACTTATATACTCCATTAATAATACCACTAGGTGTTAACCATGATGTCAGTTTAATACTAAGATACTTGTCAGTTCATTAAGATTGCAGTAGGAATATAGTATTGGTTTTCTATAGCCTGACAGCAGCAGTGTGGCAATTAAAACATGGTTCTGGTGGAAAAAGCCTGTATTTTCTTTTTGCTAGAGAGTTCATATTAGCAAGAAATTATGGAAAAAAGAGCAGGAGGGTGGGCGGGTAACAAGTGAGACTGAGGGCACAAAGGAAAGAAACCTTTCAGAGAATTTGCAAGGAGTGAGAAAATATATTCAAATATATTCAAGGTAGCAGTGGCTAAATGGCTACAGACCAGATGACAGGACTGCAAGTGGTTCCCTTGGAAACATCCTTCTATTCAGAGAAGTAGAAGAGTGCAACTGGCTTTTAGGTCATGCAGACCATCTTTCCACTAATGCAAATATATGGCTAAAAAACATGAAATGATTAATATAAGCTAAAATTGAATGAATAGACAAACATAAATTTTTCCCACTTTAAATCCCAAAGTCTTGTATCATAGGATGCAGGTTTATTTTGCCCTCCCTACTTGGTGCTGTACGTCACATAAAATCAGATCATAAAGGCTGTTTTGAGTTAGGATGTCCTTTGTATATCTGTGGGTTCACATTAACACAGGCTCATAAGCTCTCCCTCTGATCTGTGGATTGTACCAAATATGTTCTTTTTCTAACTACCAGCTACAGTGTTTAGGTATTCATGATAGATAAATCTAAAATACATCTCAGATGGTATGTTTCTGAATTTGGCCCTGTATGTGTATTTAAAAGAGCATTATAACACTTACTAGAAAAAATTGCAAGATGAGAGAGCAGAAAACCCCTTACATTTGCTGGGGTATGTTTGCTTTGAGCAATCTTTCAGCTTTCTCTTCAGGGCTCTATAAATGCACGTCAGTTCTGAATGAAATGCTACTCACTGAAGAGGATATTTATTGAAAATTAGTTCTACTTGTTCAGACAAAAATCATTAACAATCTCTAATATTTCCTAAATAAGATATAGCTTTTTTTTTTTTGCCTTTCCCCCGCCCCCAACAGGTCACTGTTCTTGGTTTAGTTTTATTGTTTCTGAAATAAAACATTTATGGCTGTCAGACTGGATTTATAGTCACTGAGAAAACTGCAGAATAAGAACCTTTCTGACTTACAGATCATATAAGAACCATCGTCTGAGTCCAGCAGAGAGGACAAAAAAGTAGATTTGACTATCTCATATCCTGGATGTATACCATAAGTTTTTCTAGACAGGATGAGGTACGTGAGGAATAGTCTAAGTCGGCCACTATGGAATTATTCGTGGATGTGGCTGGACAGCAGCAGCAGATACCCAAATTAAGTCAGGCACCTTCCAACATCATTGTTGGCTGATATCTTATTCTTCAACACCTGTAGTGTTATAGTTTTTCATTTTGAGTGTTTATGCCTCACTGTAGCTATGTAGACTGAAGGAGAATTTTTTTCCACTCCATTATATGACTTTGTTGAATTCTCACAACACTTATTTATAGTTGATTTCCTATTATTTTTTTTTTCATATTCAAATTATCATCAAACCAGGTCTCACTTCTGCTACTTTTACTGTACGTATTCATGAGCAGGTGGTTCACCAAGAACAGAAAACACCTGTCCTTCCTTCAGAGTGACTTTGATTTTTCTTGCCTAAGTACATTGACTTCAGCAATTATTTATCTTGGCTCAGCAAAGCTCTCTATTGATACAAAATTCATCCAGAGCATATTGCAAAGCAGAAGGGAAAATTCCAATTATAGCATCTCTTTCACCAGTTTCTTCTCCTCATCACCACTTGACAACCACTGTTTCAGATCCAATTCTTTTTCATGAGCAGTGAATGGTGTATGTGTAACAAAACACAACATCAACAAAGACAGTGATACAATTGTCACTGTTGTCTATGAAGGCCAAACTTTCATTATTTTGTGGATATTTATGATGCAAAGATCCATCAAAAGCTAAATGTAGTTTGAGTTAAACAATATGGTTGGTACAAGATACTTTCCACACTTCAGTAAAAAGTGACAGTTTCATTCATTTTTCAAATGTGTCAAGACAGTAGATTAGCAATTCAAAAATTACAAATAAAGGTAAATATAATACCTGGAAGAGAAGGTCACCAGTGGCTGTCCCAGGGTGAAACAGAGAGGATTTATGCTAATGTATCTCTTGCCATAGTCCATGAGAAATGTGTGTTGTCCACAGTGATCTAAGATTTTCTGGCATGTCTTCTCTGCAGCTACTTGTGTCCAGTCTTCATCTCTGTTTGCTCAGCTGCTTTAATGCAACTGAGTGGCACCACTTTGTAGACTGAATAAATGATCTGATCTGAGATTGTTTTTTGAGGGACAAAGTACAGGGCAGGAGGAAAGAAAAGCAACCAAGGAGAGGAATACCTAAATGGAGCCCTCCTATAAAATGCAATTTCATCCTGACACAAAAGCAGCATTCTGTAAATATATGACAAGCTTAAAAAAGGGAGAATCACTTGCTAATGAAGTTGCAGGATTGCACAGCTGAACAATGCTCACGATCTAGAAAGGTCTTTTCAGTGCTGGCAATGAGAAAGGTCAAATGTGGTGCCATTTAAAGTTAGGATGGTTTCACAGTGAAAAAAAAAAGATGATTTTAATACTGAGCCAGTAAAAAGAGAACAGATTTTCTTTTCTCAGACTGTGACTTAATATAAGCATTTGTAGATTCTTGCTGGGTGAAATCTTAAATTCCATCTAAATGAAACATTCATCTACTTGACAGTTTGTGGTGAATAGCAGCTTCTGTTTTCTGTCAGTATGAATTATGCATGTTTGGAAAAAAGCTTCCAAATTTCAATTAGTGAATCTTAATTTTCTTTCTTAGACCAGATGGACTTTGTTAACAAAAGGATTGTATCTATATCTAATGGAACCTCAAATTGTTTTAATCAATTTCAATTGAGATAAATATTTGAAGCATTAAACCTGTCTCCACTATTTTTTTAACAAAGTCATTCTAGATATCAACAGCACACTGCTCAGTTTATTACTTTTTTATCCAATTAGAAAGCAGAATCCCCATGCTCTAATTGGCAAGTACATAAAAGAATCTACATGTTGCTTAAGCAGCAGAGACGCAAGGAAGTTTAATTAACTTGTAACAGGCAATTTGTAACTAATTACATTTAGTGTTGGATGGTGCTGGTTTACTGGCTTAAAGTGGAGAAAATTCTTGTACAGCTTATTCCAAGTCCCAAAATAGATAAAATATTTTTCCTACAGTAGTGCCATAAGTCTTAATATTGACTATTTTACAGCCTTTTTGACCCGGTTAATGTCTTTGAAACACTACAGTAGTGTACATGTTGGGGATTTTAGGTTTGCACCAATTCTCATTTCATTGAACAGGAGTCAAATACTTTTTCTTGGACGAAGCACTTTTAATTACACAATTTCATTACTTCAACTTGTTCAGTAACCTCAATACCTTCAGCAGTTCTTCCTCTTGCATGGGAAATACCATTTAGCAAATGCATATGAAGTTGTGAGTGATTTAACATGCACACCTAATTTGTTGAAATTTTGTTAAATCACAAAATTTTAATTTCTTATCCAGAATTCATTCAGCAGATACTTGCCATGATTTTTTAGGTTCTTCAATGGCCAGAATAAAGAAGAATTTCTTTTGATTGCATATATATTTTTAACCTATAGCTTGATGGTGCTTCTTAGATTTACACAGAGTAACTATTAAAATTATATTTGTGTGAATTTTTAAATTCAGACATTAAATTTCTTCATTCATTTATTGCCCAGAAATATATTTTGTTTGTTATGGGCAAGTGCAAAAATTAATATCTTTATAACAGCATTTGTATGTGTATGTACAGGTGAACAGATAAACATTTACTGCATTCTTTTGGTAAGACTGTACAGGGCTTTAGCATTAGGTCAAAGAAGTGCACTAGTTCTTGTATTCACTAGTGGCCTCATCAAAATGAGTTTGTGAATTCAATACCTCTCCATGCATTTCCATCACATAGATAAGTCTATGAAGCACATGAATGTCAAATCAGAGAAATTAAAAATTGGATAATAATGATTACAGACATATCTTCTGAAGCAGCCACTCAGGAAAAGAAATCAGATTTATTGACAGCTTCTTAAACTGTAACTGTGCTCTCTGGTATCTACTAACTATATGGATGAGATAGTTCACTTCAGCCCCACTGAAAGGGTATGCAGCAACTGAAGAGGAATGTTTGCATTGCCTAGCATGACCACTTTTAGGCTCCCCATACAGTTAACAGAGAATGTTACATTTAGAGGTGATTCAAAGAGTTGAAGTGGGCATCCATAATTGCTGCCTAATACAGGTATTCTGAATAGCCTCTTGAAAATATCTGCCTTTCTTCACAGTATAGGGAACCTAATTGCTGAGGTCAAGCTCCTAAAGTCAAGGGGTGTGATTTTTTTCACCTATTCCTAATAACTACACACTGTGGCAAATCCTACAGTGAACAGGTGACAGAAAGCTTTCTCTGGCTGCACAGCAGATGTTAGATCATTATTTCTCATCAGGAGAATGGTAAAACCAGAATTAAATACTTTTCTGTTAGACATGTAGGTCATCTTTATAGTATATATTTTATATATGCATGTATAATAAATCAGTAACTGCATCTTCCCTCTCAGTTTGTCATGGCTGTATGGTTGACTTTGGTTTCTTAATGGGTTAGTTGTCCAGACTAGTAAAATATTTTTGTCTATGGTGAGAAAAATTCTCTAATCCTTTTTGAAAATTTATAACATCTGCTACAGTTTGGGATTATATGGAAAGACATTAATGGATGCCCAGCATGAATTCCAGTTAAGTATCAGTTTGTGTAAACAGAAATGTGACAAAAATAAAAGTTACCAGCAGCAACACATCTGTTTAAAGAGCTAATGCAAACTACAAGTACTTTAGAACAGTAATTTAGGCTATTTTTCAACATTTCCTGTTTGACACATAACCATATAAGATATGTCAGAAGCTTGATCCAGTTGATGTGATGTATACCAGCCCTTTCTTTAGGGAGAACAAAGCTATGAAGCACAATCTTTCAAGGTCTGGGGGGGCAGTGAAAGGCTCAGTGTGTGCTGTTAATTGTGATACATTGCTGCTCTCCTCTGGAAACATGTTCTGAATGTCTTACAGCATTAACCACCCTTTTATTTGCTCAGTATACACCACCTCAGAAATAAAACGTGATCCAAAGTCACTGATGAAGAATACTTCTCATACTGAACTGGAATATCAAATGGTAATCTGACCCTGGTCATGCTGTTCCAACAAAAACAACAAAAAAGCTGCACAGCTGCAATAGGTACAGCCTAGTTAGAAATAAGTGTGCTCGTGTGTGGGGCCAGTCACTCATTCAGCGAATTTGTTAGGTTTGCTGGCTTAGGCACAGTTTTGTGAAAATATGGATCTACTGCTTCTGCGCTCCTCAAAGTTACACGTAGAAATATGGAGACTCATCTGTGGAACTCAAGTTCTAGTTCTTTGCTTATATCTTGCTGCATCTGTCTGTGCTTATGTGTCCTAAGAATAAGTTGTTTAAAATATTAAGTAAAAAAATGTTAAAAACAGTTTGTGAGAAGTAATTTTTAACATTTTTCACTTCTTTTTTAATTACAAAATAATTTTACTTTTTATTGTACATTTCTAATGTACATAACAATAATTGCACTTTTAATTGTAAAATTCTAAGAGAAAATGGTTTCTGTAGAAATGCTTCTAATCCTATTTTTTCACCTCTGTAGATTGTAACTTTTGTGTATCCAAGTATCTTCAAATGAAAGTCTGAAGTTTTTAATATTTGAATCTGCAAAGTTACTGTACAATAAATCTGGGATGAAAAGTGCCATCTATCTTTGACTTTATTATTAGTAATAGTAGCAGCAGAAGTAGCAGTATTACTACTATTATTACTAACATTTCTATAATTGCTATTATTACTACTGTTATTATTACTTTTATAATCAGGTTATTACAGTCTGGGCTTGTATTTGTGCAGAAAATCAGTAAGCAGAAGGTACATCAAATTGAGCAAGCATCTACTGACCAAGTATAGCAAATTAAACTGGTGATACCTTTTATCACTACCCAGCATAAACCCAGGCCACTCTTTGAACCTACCTACTCAGAGTATTTCTATGTTTATGTAAGTAGCTCATGTAACAAAAAAATCCCAATTCTTAGTCATTAAAAATCTTGTCTACAACAAGATTGCTAAGTTCCTAAATCAGCACCTCACCTATGACAGGATTATTTACCTCATTTCTTCTGTTATTTATGGGAGGGATAGAGATAAGACCTCTTGTGTGTGTACTGTGCAGCTCTCTTGTACAAGTGTAATAAGTGTCTGAACTCCCTGTGCGAAACAAATGTAGACTGTACATACCCATTAAACCTCCATCCTGGGAAGGCTTTATAGGATATGATGTCCAGGGTGATAAAACTAAGGCATGAGGTTTGGATTGCAGCTTGCACTTGACAATTACTGATATCACACTGAGTTAAGAACATAGTCCTGTTCATAAAACACTGCATCTAAATTTCAGACTGAGATCTTTCTTTTCTTGGCCATGGGCATTCTGTGTGACAGAAGCCAGTGATTTCACTTCCCAATGATTTACTTCCTTTCCTTTCCTTTCATTCCTGCATTTAACTATTGACTCTGGACACAGAATCATTTAGTTGAAATATTTCATATAGAACTCTCTTTTAGTACAAGTATGGTCTTCATTAGTGTTTCTAGATACTACCATAGTGTAAATAAATAATACAAGAAAAAGTTAGGATTTAATTGATTAGTTTATAAACCCAATTTTTGTGGCTAAATTTTGCTAGGATCAACATAAGGTAGTGGTGCCAGATCCATCAAAGTACTGACATTAATTAGAAGCAGATTTTTTTATTTAATTTCTGGAAAGATAGAACCATGGTTTATTACACATTTTGTATCAAATGTACAGCATATATATTTTCTTTATGAAATCATCAGATAAGCTCAAGATGTGGGTAAGGTTGAAAAAATACACTGAATGTATTTAACTTAAGTATTACTGAATAAAATAACAGTATCAGAGATAGAATGGCTGATCAAGTCCTGGCCTCTTGGTAATATAAAAATCAGTCTTACAGAATTTAATATTAGCCAGTAGCTAGGGTTATCGGTAATGTTAACTGCTATGAATCCTGTTAAATATTGGCAGTCATCTGAATATTCACACAGGCTAAACTGCAGAGAGCATTATGCATTTATTTTATCCAAGTTTGAGCTAAACATAAATGCTTACTTAGGGAAGTTCAACTTCTTTGGAAATGGGAAATGATGGTGGGGAGGAGGAAGTGATGTGCTGGAGTTTGATGTGCTTCTGTGTCCTTCTGTGAGAATGTTTATCTGTTCATATTTGCTCTTTGGGAGGGAAAAGTGACAAAGAAAAGGCAAGGTTCTCAGCAAGAAAAAAAATAGTTTTAAAAGTCGTTAAACACACTCATAATTAGCACAGAACATGATTACGTTTTCTTTAAAAACCCAGACAGTTTTGAAGGATGTCATACAGTGAATCTTTATACAGAGCAGAACTAATGGACAAGTTCATACTTTTTTCCAGCCACAATTTTTTAGGCAACAGCTCGCTGATTTGCCACCTGAGTTTAGAGTGAGTCCTCTATTTTGTTTGAAAAGCAAGAGGTAAAGGGTGAGGATGGAGAAAATAGATCTTTGAGGGTTCTCCGTGCCCACAGGAGTTCTACCAAGGTATAAACCTTCAACATCTCACCTTCCTCCACTTGCCTAATTACCACGGTAAGAGGTAACTTGAAAGGTTTATCCCAACTGAACAGATTCCCATGGTGTCAACTCTGAGATCTTCAGGGACCTCCTTTGCTGTTTTGACAGAGGTCTTTTAAAGTAAGGCACTTTCTCACAAAGACTGCTAGAAATTAGAGAAAACTTGATTCACAAGTGCTTTGAGAAATACAGCAATAATGGACTGCGTGTATTTTGTTAACCTTTCAACACACTGGTTACAAGATTTGCTGTAGCCACTCTGCCCAATTACAAAACAAAACAGAACCACAGTAAAACTCTGCCAAGTGTTGAGAAATATAGAAATAGATGAGCCAAATCCACAAAGATCCCTTAAGGCAATATAATCTCCAGGACAGACATCTGGAAATTTTAGGAAACACACCTTTAAATTCTATAGGCTTATGATCTGATTTAATTAAATAATAATAATAAAAAAAGCCAGCAGAATAATAGAACATTTTCAGAGTAATCAATCTATTTATGTCATAAAGGGACTATAACACAAATTAAATTAAAACAGAATATAGACCGAACAAATTAAAATTTCAGCCCAACCTAACAATTTTTTAAGTACCTTCACTCTTAAAAATAAATGAATGAAAATTAATTCTATATAGATGTGTTGGAAGACTGACAAAATCAATAATAACAACAAAAAACTCCACCACCACCAATAATAATAAATAATAAAAATAATAATAATGATGATGTTATATATTGAATATATTTATCTTCTATTGTATTTGAGTGGACTGTCCAGTTATTAGCTGGGAAAAAGAAATATATTCAGTCTTGAAGTCATTTTACCCCTAGCTTGTTTAAAGTTTTAGCTCTTCTCTGAACCATAGTCACTGGAGAACTGTCCCCATTTGTGAACATAAGTGGAAACAATTCTGTAAACCTTATTCCACACAAACAAGTTCACCCTGTAGAGAAACTTCATTCTAACTCACCATTAGATTATATGCATTGGATTAGAAACTTAAAAAAGGTCAGAGGGAAACGCTGAAACATTACTGGTAGCAATAATGGAAACACTGAACTGTTACTGTGTTAGACAACTGGGAATGTTAGAAAACTCTCAGCGTTTACTCAGAGATAGTGAATGCAAAAATAATCAAACAAACAAATGAACAAACCCAAAGCAATTTGGTTTTAAACTAGTTAGTGTATTTTTGTCAACAATGATTTTAAGTAGAACTCTGTACACAGAAATAAATGTGGGGTTTGTTTCAGTGACCTCTTTGTGGTTGGTCCTAAAGTGAAGAGGTTCCATATCCTCTGCTGGAGTAATCAGGAATTAGTCAGCATAAACAAATCTCCATCAGAGAAGCTAGTTCAATATACTGTAATAAATGTGATTTATCATAGTCCATAAAAGTTTTTCAAAACTGTAGATAAAATCCTCTGAAATGAATCAAACAGTGTTTTAAGTAAGGCTGAGTGTGACTTAACATTTGCTAAGAACTACTCTACTTTTTAGGTTAATGTGCACATAAAGGTGTAAAACAATGATTTATCTTATTCACAGAAAATGTAGCATATGAAAGATAATTAAATTTGTTCCTTTTATAATTTAATTAAATTTATTAGTCTAAAATATCCACTCTTGAGTTGCTGCTAAAATAGAACCTCTGAAAGAAGTTGCTCAATTCAGTTCCATGCTCTTTCTCTAAATGCAGATAGTCGTGTTTAGCTAGGCTAAATGGAAACACAACAATCCTTGATCTTTCTACAAATGAGTTACCTGGAATAGTTTTTTCTTTGTATCTTACTTGGCAATTGTCAAGAAAGACAGCAATAGTGTTAATTACCTTCTCATGCTTGCTTACTCCTGCTGGAAGATTTCACATTCCATTGAGAGTCCGCAAGCCTTGGCACAGATTTCTGGTTTATATGAGATTATGAAAACTGGTAACATGCTTGTCACAAAAAGTGTATGTTACCATATTTTATCTTGTTTAACAGGCTTGTTGTTGCTTCAGATTCCCTGTGGGCTATGCTAAAGATGACAAAAGAAACATTTTAATTGCAGCTTGAGCTTCAACCACTTTTTTCTTGAGGTATACTGCAAAACATTTGCTACTTAAATGTAAATATAAAATTTGTGAATTACCTGAAAAGACCTTTCTCTCTAAGCAGAAATTACAGTCATAGAAATACATGTTATTTACTCTGTAAATCCATCAGTTTGGGTATTTAAGAAACACCCTGATGATTCAGCTAATACCGCAGGAAACCTTTACCCCCCCATACTATTATTTGGAAGAATATAAGTATTATTTGGGGTTGTTTTGTTTTACTTTACTCTGTAATTTGGATCTGGTACTACTTTCATTGAATTCTCTGCTAATTTCATAGCGATTTCCATTACACAACTGGGTTCTCATATAGGAGTCTATGTGAAAAGAAAGCCAGGTATAGAATTAAAAAAGGACGTATTGAATCAGTTTTTATGAAGCTATTGTTGGTAGTTGGACTCATGACCTCTCACTGCTGCATGCAGATATTGTAAAGAAGATGAGGAATGACCAGCAGGCCTTTGGTAAGATTCACTAGACTGTGACATCAAGACAACCGCAGTGAATCCAGGAAGCCTGGGATAAGAGGAAGAGATGAATATTTAATCTACCACATACACTTGAACAGGTAAGATAAATGGATAGATTCTTTTTTTATTCCTAAATTGAGGCATTTCATACAAATTCCATGGAAATTTCCAGTTGGTGCAGTAGGAAAACTTGCCAAAAAACTCTATTATTGAGGACTTCTTGAGCTCTCCTCTAAATAAAAAGTGAGAAATGAACAATCTCCAAGCCCAGTTTCTTTTACTTTTGAAGTCTACTGGATGATTTACTTTTTTTTGGAAGCAAAACTTTTGTTATAAGACAGAATGATCATTACTTTTGCATCTTGCAGTGTTTATAATCTCGTAAAATTCTGACTATCTCCTGGAATTACCAGTAAGGGGAAGAATTTCAGTAATTACAAATGGATATAAATTTAAAAAACAAATCCCCAAACCTGGATGAATTTTCAAAAATATTCTGAAAGTTAATTATTCTAAAAGTGAATTTGAAAATGAGCAAATCAAATATTCTGAATTGCAAAGTTCAGAAAGTTTTAATCAAAAAGATTCTAACCATTTGCTCTGACTACTATTCATGACAAGCATTCCAGAATTAAAATAAGATCTTCAGGACAGAGAAAAGTAACAGCTGGATAGCTCTTGGTACACTGAATTAGTCCTTTTTCTTTTCTGAGGATTTCATCTTCTTTCTTTCTCATATGATGTCTGGAACTGTACAACTAGCCTTCTTAGCTGATGTACAAACATTCTATAATGTAATAGATAATTTCATATACTAGTATGGCTACAGTGAACTCAAATTATAGATGAATACCCAACAAACATCTGGTCCAAGTGATACATAGCACTGTATTTTATAGCCCACACAGTGCTCTCTGCTGCTAATGCCTATTAGGTTGCATTTTCTGCCATGCAAATTATATTTAGTTTTAGATTACCTCATAACCTTAATATGTGTTCTCAATTTTCTTCACTATTGAAACTGGAAGGAAAAAAATGCTTGTACTCTAAAGCTCATTTTCTTCATCTAGTACTTTCTTTAACTTTCTTTGTGTATTCAATCTTATAGGGCATATGGCTTAGTTACAGAAACCTCCACATTGTTACCTTTATTGATGATATTGCCAACACTGATGATTCAAAATTCAGATTTTTTTTCTCCTAAGTAATGTTGTGTGTTCTTGTATGTTTCTTGTAGTGAAAGGCACAAATAGTTTCTTCAGGACTAAAAGACATATCAGTATGTTCAGGATAATGAGTCTGATTCACTATGGCTAGACCTTCAAGCAACATTTTCCATTCACATTCTCCTTAAAACTACAATGACACATGCATGAATGAACAGCAATGAAGTGGTTAATTCACTAGGAAAAGAAAGAACAGCTGTGGGCACCTTATGAAAAACTATGTTTGACCTGTCCATCATGAAGACATTTGTTCTTTAGTGCTGCAGGTGGCAGAGTTACTAAGAAAATCAACTTAATTCAACACAATCTTGGGAATGACTTGTTTTCTTGATAGTTTTCTGAACAGTGCACCTCTATATCAAGTCATGATCTTTGCTGCAATACTTAAAGATTCTGACTGGGAACCAAAAGATCATTGCAAAGAGCATTGTGAAGGAGACATTATGCTCAGCATCTTTTAACATATGCAAATACAAACTAAAGCATACGATTAGAACACAAGTGAAAGAAGCATTTCACCATTATAGAAAACAGTACCAATAAACACACCATTGTTTCCAATTCTAGACCACTATATGTACTTTCTAAATCTACTAAAAAGCTTTTTGCTGGTACATATTTTCTATAAGTTTGAAAATTACTTACAAATTTAATGTTCTTTATCTTGTATTTCACTGAAAAATAGGTCATGCTTGCTATATTTAAACAGTCTGCAGGTCCTTTAGCAGAATTCTTACAAAAATCAGTGGCATTGTACCAGAAGAAAAGATGGTTACTTAAACATTCTGGGAAGTACAGCTTCCAGTTATCCACAGATTCTGAAAACATATGCTTGAGGATATTACATGTTTCAGACAAGAAAAAAGCAAATTTGAATGTTAATTGACCATGAGGCAGATAGCAGGGAAGTAGTATGTTCCTTACAAATGGCTCCAAAATGCAGCAGTGACAACTGGTAGATCTTGTAATATTCTTTTGTTACTTATTGCTGACTATCAGTGTCCTTTCTCAATCTTCACAACTAAGAAGACCCACTCACATTGGTAGGAGGCAGAGACAGAATATACAAAGCATACACTGGAATATGAATCCAGGACATAAGCTGTATAGGCTGCTGAATCCCTGTTATTTCAGACCTATGACTACTGTTACTGTTCAGATGTCTTCATGAACTCCCCCAAAGGGTCCAAGCACCACTCTGTGAGTCATCAGTTTAGTGTTGCCTTAATGGATCTGACCATCAACTGAGGAAGGTATTGAGTTAGCTGCGAATGACAGCAAACTGTGAAATTTGAGATGGTAATTATATTTTCTTGCGTCTCAAATGTGAAAAATATGTGACTTATAATTTAGTTGAAAACATTAAACAGATAAAATAATATCAATTCGTTTGAATACTTTTTCCTTGAACAGTTTTGGATACAACACACACACACACACACACACACACACACAAATTCCTATTTTAAATAGAAGCTAATTTAGTGCTCTTTTTCCCATGAAGCAACGATGCCAAGAGAAACATTTTTGGTAGTCCAGGGCTATACAACTGGTAGACTTAATATGAAATACATATAGAGACATAAAAATTATCTTTTGAGTCAGATGAATGCAGTTCAGTTTCTTGCTATGTTTATTATTTTAACACCCAAGGGAAAATCCAGAAGATAGTCTGCTATTCAAATGTGCAAGATCTCTGTCCTTAAAAATGCATTATATAAATAGACCTAATAGAAATAGCTATTAAATATATGTCATGGTATAACTTCAAGAGGTCTAATTTTTCTTAGATACAACATGCTTGATATTCTGTCTCTCCTCTAAAAAGTAAAAGTTTTAAATTTGTTAAAGAAAGGAATTTGCACAATTTATCTCTTTCCAAGAAAATATTTTTATTTTGCTGCTACTTCCAAGGTTTTGCTCTAAACATTGAATTATATTTGTGCATCTTTTGGAACTGAAACTCTGAAAAGAATACAGATCAAAACAGCCACAAGTGGGACTGATCAAGTATTGTAGCTTCTGACACACATTGAAAGAAAAAATACGCTTAAAGCTTGGAAATTTTTGCAATTTCATTGTGGTCATATGCACAGGACTGGTAATGATGGAGTTAAAACAGAAAAAAACATAGATGTGGGTAATAGGAACTGTGCTGCTCTTACACAGGTGATAATGAAATTCTTTAGACCTCTGCAGGTGTAATTTAGTCAATTAGAGCACTAATTGAACAATTTCCTAATTGTTAAAGCAAATAACTAATATTATGTCTGTCCCTTGAGCCATCAGTTGAAGAAAGAAACATATAATTATCAGCTCATCAACCTAAGGGCAATATACCAAGCCTAAAATAAACAGGTTGTAATTCTCTGTATTCTAATAGTGATTGAGTTATAAATAACTTCTTTTGTATGAGTAATGGGCAGTCAGTTGTAAATGACAGTCTTGGACAACTCTAGGATTACCTTTCCTTATTCAAATGTAGACACAAACAAATTGCTTAGAATCTAAATAAGTGCACATACTAAAATAGTGTGTAAAGAGTTTTTCTTTTCAACTACAGATGTTAATGACAGGTAAAAAGAGATCTTATGAAAACCTGAGCTGCTATGTATCAGGTTTAAAGAGACTAAAAGGAACATTACCAGATATCTTTTTGTTCTCTCAAGATAACCGTTTAATATTTTTTACATAAATGTTTTCTTCAGATGAGGGAAAGGAAGAGCCTTTATCAAATGTATATGGGTTTATTTGGTCTCTAGGGCCTTGGGGATAACCACATATCCTATTAAGTCTATTGGTTATGTCTCATGAAGGTCACAACTCTGTGGCCATATAATGATGTATCCTTTTCCTGAATATATCTGCACTATGTTGGTTATAACTGAGTGTTGAGATTCTCTTATCATAGTATTGTTTAAAAAAACAGATGCATAAATATTGCAGAGTATAAAGTAGGATCTGTTGTATAACCTAAAAAGTAGTTTTTTCTTACCTTATAATCTAAAAATTAGGTTTCTTCTTACCTTATATTGAATGTCTATGGTGCAGAGCCCTTTGCTACAGTCATCTTTCATTTCTAGGGGAAGAAATAAACCTCTGTGAGCTGCAGTGTAGCACATCAAGAACATAGAAAACAAGTTGCAATGAATCTATAGTGTTTATTAGAAACTTCTAAAACTATCTGTTCAACTTTTATATGACCCTATTAAAAGCAAGAATACCCACAGCTTCAACATTTTATGAAACAAGTGTCATGGTGCAGCATTCAGTTGTGCATGGGAATTTGGGCTCCACACTACAAGGTCATCAAGTTATACTGAAGAAACTCTACTTCTTCATTCCCTGTGCCAGTGTCATGTCCTTCAGGTGAGTAATGCAGAGAAGTATGTTTGCACAGTAGTGAAAAAAAATATCATTACATGTGGAGAATCCCAGTTAGATGTTCATTCTCTTTTCTTTATTGGTTTTGTATACTATCTTAAGGATTTCATGCCAGATATACTTCAGACTTAGAGCCCAAATCCTTTCTCAGTTATTTTCGTGCAGTCAGTAGAAGTAATAATTAAACATAGAATTCCTAAAATAAAAGAAAGAGAGGATAAAAGGGCATAAGGTCTCTACATTTCATCAATTTTAGTGAAAAAGCACCACATCCTGTAACACATCTCTTCAACACACTTCAAATCAATTCAGAACTGAGCTGAAGTCTGAGCATAATTAATCCTTATTTCTTTCTGGAACCTTGTACTCAGAAGTCTCCAAGCTTCATGCCACCTAACAAAGAGACCAATTGAGGGTAGAGTTTCATAGAATCAGAGAAATATTAAGGTTGGAAAAGATGTCCAAGGTGATTGAGTCCAACCTTTGATCAAATACCACCCTGACAACTAGACCATGGCACTAAGTGCCACGTCCAGTCATTTCTTGAACAGTTCCAGGGATGGTGAATCCACTGCCTCCCTGGGCAGCACATTCCAAAGCTTAACCACCCTTTCTGCGAAGAAATTCTTCCTGATGTCCAACCTGAACCATCCCTGGTGCAGCTTTAGGCTGTTTCCTCTTGTCCTGTCCCTAGTTGCCTGGGACAAGAGGCCAATCCCCCTCCTTGTTCTCAGAAATGAAAATTCAGGTACCTGTATGTCATCAAGATATCAAAATTCCTGTTACTGTCAGTGGAGCTTTAGTCAATACAATCACTGGTCTGGTAGAGTTATTCAGATTACTCTGAAACAGAGACCTATGCTGGCCCAGCCTTGAGCTCTCCTATCTATTGGAGGAAACCCACACTGTTAATTTGGTGAAATATATGAAAACTACAACCTGAATCTTAAGCACAATTGTATCTTGAAGATGAAATGACCAAACCCCTTACATAAAAATGGGAACAGCTGTATGTTACATACCTTGCATGATGGTGGTGAGATTTTAAATCTCTTAGTTCTATATGGATTTTGAAATGGGACACTAATGAAATGAATGAAAGCACAGGTTAACTGAATGGCACACAGCTTCATTTACACTTCAATTCTCCTAAAGATATTTTAACTACCTAATCACATTAAGTAACTAATTGCAAATCCCAATCTACCTCATTGGCAATTCATTTGAAATGCAAGTTGGTAGTGCATGCTTTACTATTCACTAGAAAACAACGAAGCATTAATCTTGCTTTATTTGTACCTGTGAGATCTCATGCCAACATTTTCAAGTGTAAAAACTCGTGGCATATAAATTAAGCTTAGCAGAAATAGAAAGCCACCTTTTAGAGGAAATTTGACATTTCCCATACATGCTGGTCCCCAGGCAGTTTGTATTATTTCTATTCTCAGTGAAGTGCATTAAGTAACTGTATTTTAAACACGAGTTTTCAGATGAATGCATTCTTAAATTACAGAATGTTGAGGATGCTGATTTCAAATGGTTAAATGTTGAAAAATTATGTTGTCAGATTTACTACCGTTCTACTGCCGCTGTTCTTAAGCAGAGTCTGCAAAAGTTGCTTAAGGTGAGCAGGAATAGAGGGGAGTTGGGAACAATTCATTTTCATTAGTGTTCTTTACAGTTTTTAAAAGCAAAAAGTTGTATCTTTATTTCCTTAGCACCATGAAGACTGGAGTTTTAAAAAATAACATGCTAAATTCCTCCTTTAAGCAAATCATGCAGTCACAGAGTAGGTATTTCAATAGATTTATTAAACTCTCCCATAGTATAAAATGGAGTTTATTTGGAGCTAATAAAATGGATCACCTTTATTGTAAATCTATTAATATTCTTCATGGTAGTAATTAATTTGGTCATATTGATTTTCCTCACCTGTGGCAGGAAAGATGCATTCTTTATCTTAAAAATAATGTTGACATTGTTGTGTGCTTGATTTTTTGCAAGAGTTTATATGAGTAACTGCTGGGAGAGATTTTATTTCACACAGGACAGTGAAATAGAGCCTTAAAAGTAAAAACCACCTGGATTTATTTTCATCTTTTCTTTATGCTTCTGTAATTTTTGTTTTAGTGTCACTGTAAATTATCAATAGGCAGAATAAAGCCATTTAGAAAATCAATTTCTTTTTGCCCCAGTAACAGTAATTAATAAACTGGAAATACAGAGCAATACAATAACAAAACCAAGCCTTGAGTAGCATGTAGGCTAATTGGTTTATTTAGGCTCAATTTCTTACTCCCATAGGTGATAGTCAAAGACTACTCTTTTCTGGCAATGTGAATGGTTAAATTAAGAAGTGGTGTCCTGTTCATGACTTCTCTCAACACCTTTTTTCTTTTTTTTTTTTTTAAAAGCGTTTCATTTAACATGTTTTTGCAGATTTTTCTTGCACACAAACATGCAAAGAAGCAAGAGTCCGTGAATGTTTGAAATCTTAAGCTGAAGTTTCTATGCAAAAATATTGTTCCCACATACAGCTTTATAGGGACTGCTTGACTGTACTATCACTTTTCACTTCTTCAAAAATTTTATTCTATTTGAAAAGTTTATTCTTCAAATTTCTTTTCTGTTCTCTGAATCTCTACAAATTAGATCAAAAACATGATCATTTCTCCATTTTTGACAGTGGTACTATGATAGCTTCTGATTTTATCGGCATTCAGACTTTTTTCAAAAACTAGCCAACTCAGAGGAACAATGCTAGTGAAAATTTGTCATATTGGCAGTATATGTTCTCAATAACCTGAATTTTGCTGTCACATTTTGAACAAGTTCTACTGGTAACTTAACTTATTCCAGCAGAACTTTTGTGCTTATCTGACAGGTTCCTTAACTATTGATTGGCCTCCAGCAGGACCTTGTGCCACTGCTCACAACCCTTTGAGCTCAATAGTTCAACCAGTTTTTAACCCACTTTGCCTTCCACATATCTAGAACACACTTCATCAGCTTGTCAATGAAGATGTTATGGTAGAGAGTGTTAAAAACTGAAACCCTTACAAAAGTCAAGACAAACAACATCCACTGCTCTACACTCATCTACCAAGATAGTAATTTTGTCAGAGAAGGATATGATATTCATCAGTTTCTAAATCCATGTTGAACATTTCATAAAACTTTCTTGCCCTTAATAAATGTGGAATTAGTTTTCAGAGCTATATGCTCAATCACCTTCCCTGGGATAGAGGTGAAGCTAATCAATCAGTAGTTCTCTAGATTCATTTTCTTGCCCTTCCTGAAGTTAAGACTGACCTTTATTTCTTCCAGTCCTCAGGAATCTCCTCAGGCCATCATAATCTTTCAAATACTATTCACAAAATCACAGAATAGGTGAGGTTGGAAGGGACCACAGTGGGTCATCTGGTCCAACCTCCCTGCTCAAGTAGGGTCATCCTAGAACACATTGCAGAGGATTAATTCCAAAAGGTTCTTGAATATCTCCAGTGAGGGAAGCTGCACAAGGTCTCTGTGCAATCTGTTCCAGTGCACAGTCACTGCACAATAAAGTAATTCCTCATGTTCAGGTATACCCTCCTGTGCATCAGTTTCTTCCCATAAATTGAGAGGGGCTACTCAATGTCATTGTCCAGCTCCTCATGGATGTATGTCCAGTCAAGTGCTTCTCACTAGACTTCCTTGTCCAAACCTCCAGGTCTATACCAGTTTCTGCTTTGCTCTTTTCTATACAGCCAGCTCAGCAGATCACACTGCTATGGGTTCCATGTCTTTTTCCTCATTGCTAAAAATTGTATTTGGTCTTAAAACTTCTCTCTTTAGCAACACATTGCTTTGCATGCTCTTGTAATGAGCTCCAAAGAAAAAGTATATTCATTAGAACTAACTTCTTTGATCAGAACTAGCTGTATTTAAGCAGGTATCTCAATGAGCTAAGAACCTGAGTTCCACATAAACATTAATAAAATCAGGTTATTTAATATTGATAAAGGTTTTACCCATTGTAATTCAGTTATTATTAACTATGTCAGGACAGAAAGTTATAAATTCTGAGTTCCCAGATGGTAAGATGAGCACCAGCAGCATAAATCATCATTACTAGACCAAAACTCACAGCCAGAGTTTTCAACACAAGACCATTCAGATAGGTAACAACTGAGGGACGACCTAATATGTAATGACAATATCCCAAGAAGTTTGCAACTAAGACAAAATCAATTATTCAAATATTCAGACTGCACAGGTAATACAGAGCTCTGGTTTCTATTTGGTTCTAAAAAAGCACATTTCCTCTGCAAAAGGAATACTGGTTCCAGGTAATTTTAAAAACTTGATATGGAAAGAGACCTTTTCTTCCTAGTGAGCCAAATCATACATTTGTTTTCATAGGAAGGCTTCTACTTGTGTTTTGAAACATTTTTTGAGAGTTTTCTGGTGACTAGTAGGAATAATTCCTTGGATTCAACATTTTTACCAATCGCTTTTACTGCTGATGAGAAACGTTCTCTATTAGGGGAGAACCTTCGCTCCTCACCGCTCCATCATGTTTGTACAATTATTACCTCTGATTTGAGAAGTTATGCCTTCTTGCACTATGGTTTGCAATTCTGGATGACTAATCCTGTCACTGATAAAATTAATCAAACTCTGTTGAGTGAATCACTGGGATTATTTTTGATTTGAACAAATCTTGACAGTTACTGTTTTGCATGCCTAATCTGATTCATTGGCTCTGCTCTGGTTTCACATGCTCAATTAGAAACAAAGAAAGAAACAGGCCAGTAAAGCTCACCATTTAATATGTGGTATATTCCTTCAGAGCAGGGATAAGCCTTAATGTGGTATTTTTTTAGTGCTGTGGTAGACCTTGTGCTGAGCGTGTCTTACAAATAACTCTTAATTGGACAAAAGCAAAAGTGGTAGTAAAAGACCCCTCAGTAACAGAATTACTTTTACGTGTATATCCCCTTGACAAAAGCTGGTCACACTGGCAGCTGGAATATGCTCTTGACCTGATCTATTTGATTTTGATAGCCTCAGGACTCATGGGATATGCTTGTAAACTGGAAGGTGTCAGGACCAGGTGATAAACTCAGTCATTAAAAATTCCTGGCATCCAGTGAAACCTTTTCAACTTTCTTAGTCTTCCAGATCAGTGAACATTATACATAGGTATATATAGTTATTTTCTCTTCTCTGACTTGAGTACTTCAATTTTCTTCAAGAATATACTGTGAGAAATCAGATAGTATGTTATTTTCTAACAGCAAACAGAAGAAAATCATGTATAGTTATTACAGTAAGTAAATAAAATTCTTAGTATGCAGCAATATGGATTTTTACTCATTGATTAATATACTATCCTGTGAAACAGATTTATTGATTAATAAGAATGTAAATGCAAAAGCACACTGTTTTAATCAAATTAGAAAGTAAGGGACACAGAAAACATAAATGCATAGAGAAGGTCCTGGATGTATTTTATAGTCATTCATCTTTTTCCGTGCCTAATCAAAACATAACAAGCCAATGTGACATGAAGACATAAGATTGATTAACATGAGTAAAAGGACAGGCACGTAGATCCAGTCTGCTCAGACTTCTTACAGTTGAGAATAACAAATCTTTTCTTGGAGTGGTTCACCACACTCATCTATGTGAATAAATCAATAGCTGCATTAGGTGCAATTAAAGGTCCACGTCAACCATTATATCAGCCTTGTCTACTGATCAGTAGAAGGGGGATTTAAAGCAGGAATTAAGTCAGGCAAGTGGTGCCCTTGGGTATGTCAGGCTGATACCAAAACCTGACACACAGGGACTGAGTCTTCCCTGAGCTGATAGGAAACTCCATCTCTGGATGTTAGTGATGTGGGATCGATAGGCAAGAAGTACCTCTGGGGAAAGCTGGATAGAAATTTGAAATGTTTGAAATCTGACAAGTCTGGGAATGCTTTTGGCTTCCTGGTCGTGTCACACCTCCGTGACTGGCCAGCACCTATCAGTTTCCCAGATGCCTTCAAGGAGTTTTGAGTGTTGTTGTTGGTGTGTTCACTGCTAGCTGTGCCCTAACTGAGAGTAGGAGACCCCTTTGATTCCTTGCTTTTGCACTTTTTGTCCTTTCCTTATTCCTTTTTTTTATCCCCTCATGTTTTATTCTCAATAATGACTTGTTTTTAGGTGAAGTGGTTGAGGTTTTTTACCCTTCGATGATGTCTCTTTTAGAGGTGGATGGAAGAGTGCATCTGTAGGTCCTGTCAATGAAATGGTATCTGGTTATTCCTAGAAATAGATGTGATATTTTCATGTGGGCAATGACATATATGAAAAATATATGATCATGATCAAAATGACATATATTATCTTTTTCAACACAGTTGTGTGCAGAGTGTAATGGTGATGGAAATTGAATGTCAGCAGTTCTAGTCTTGAAACAATGTAAGCTTACAAAATTATAATAAGAATTTTGCGTTTTCACATGAGAAACATTTCCAAATCATCCAAACAAAGAAATATATTCCAAAACAATTTGGTTCTTCTTCTTAACAGCAATGACAACAACAAAACAGCAACAGCAACATACTAATGCTAATAATTACTCATTTATTTCTTTCTTTTCATGAAAAGAAAGAGTTGCCCAAAATATTAAAACAGAGTTACTTAAATACCAGTCTATAATGTGATGGCTCTGCTTTGAAAGTGTTTGATTCCTTTATAGTACCAAGATTTGAGAAGGGTTATTATTATCCTAGCCCGAATAAAAAAGACGCTCTATAAGGGCACTCGATATATCTCTGTATTAAAGGTCTAAACAATATTTTTAAAATCCGTGTTAGCATATCAAGAAAAAGTCTGATATATATACTTCTGAACTCCTGTAGGTAGTGCCTATGAGTCAGGAGGAAAAAATAGTACTTAAAAAAGCAAAGAAAGAGTGTGAAGCTGAGAATAACAATTCTAAAATTTCATATAGAAAATTATGTTTTCAAAAGACATTAAACTGAAAACAGTTGAGTATAGAAATCTCTAACTTTGTATCAATTCTTTGAAAATAAGCATTATGATGAATTTTAAATAACTAAGAACATTATAAAGACCTAAACTTTGAAATAGATTTCACACTAAAACATGTTGACAGTGCTTCAACTCCTGAAAATAATTACTATGGACCTTTCAGATATTTCTTTCTGTTTTAATTAACCACCAAATGAATTTTAGTCTTGAAGACAAAAAGTAGAAAATCCTGAGTCTTCTCCTATAATATGGGGCACCTGAAAGCTGAATGGTGCCTTAAAATCATGTGCTTATGTCCAACCTGTCTGCACAGCATCTCCATGTAAATGTGATCTGGTGAAAACTACGAGAAAACTACTGCAGTTTGGCCTCACTGATCTATTTATTATCTCTGATATTACACATCACACATATATGGGTTCATAACTAGCTCAATGGATAATAAAGACTATGTTGCTGAGAGAAGAAAGATGCAAAATTTCAAATCAGTGATGACTATTTGTCACTGCAAATTTCAGAGTAATGACTATGTCATCCAAACATATTTTTCTACTCAGAGATCCTCAGGTTTGCTTAAACTAGAATTAACTCTGTGCTGAACCATAAAAACTGGTCTTGGTCAACTTTAGGACCGTGTCTGCCATTTACGGCTTGCAGCAGAGCTGTGGCTGATCTTATCTAGCTCTTTTTCTGGGGGTTTGGTTGTTTTTTGTTTGTTTGTTTGTTTGTTTGTTTGTTTGTGCTCTTTTTTGTGTGTGTGTGGGGGGTTTGTGTGTGGTTTTTTTGTTTGTTTCTTTCTTTTTGGGCGTTTGGTTTTTTATTTTTTTTCCTTTTCACCTACACCTCCATGTCATCAAAAATTACCAGATTTTCTACAGTCTGAAGTGATTGTGTGCAAGGACACCCAGAATTTACAGTAGTTAGCTATATGTATAGGTATCACTATAGGTAATTTATAGTATGTACTGTGATGGAAAGGGCTGGAAAAGGCATGTGATCCAGGCTTTCCAGGGGGCCTGTGGAGATACACAACCCTGATTCTCATAAATTTATTACTATAATATCATTCTGTATTTAGATTCTGTGTCAGATGTCCTGGATACTTTTTATTCAATGCATGCATCCTCCTCATCTATAACACTGGTAGTGATACTTCCCATTTCAATAAACGCTATAAATGGAAGCTGCTTACTGAAAAGAAACTGCACCAGGGGACTTTATGCCCTAAATTTTGAACAAAAAGAAGCGAAACAAATGCTTTTTACCCTGAAAATGTTGCTTCTTACAGTAATTTCTCAGCACATGATTACAAATATAATTAATTTTCCAAGGGATCACAGCATAAATCAAAGAACTGATTAAACCATATTGTTTGTTACATGAAAATCCTATTGAGAGAAAATCAGATGTTGAAGACAAAAGGTAATTTTGGGTCACATTGTTTGTTTTCAGTTACTTTCTCTTACCAGTTCAAAAGGAGATTTGCGTTGCTTATTCAGCCCTCTCTCTTAATAAGCTATCCCTCTGATTTTCAATAAGAGCAAACAGATCTTCTTAAAGAAAACTTTCTGAAAGTCAGAAACAAGCACAGAACACCCAGAAGCATGAGGTCTATAGAATCTTTAAAAGGTACCTGGAGGCAAGATCTAAAGCTCTGGAATCTGATAACCAAAACCTCTAGTCTGACAAATAAAAGTTTAGGGGATAGACATGTACCCCACATAAACAACAAACCTAAGGCTGAACCCCAACTGAATTTATTCTATACCATTCTTAGTATTAATTCTTTGTAATATGATTGTTCCACAGACTCCAATGTTATATGACAACAATGGAGAAAGGGGTTTTTTCTGCCACTGGTTTGGATCATCACTGTATTTTCAATGCTCCCTTCAGATAGTCTTGCACTTACAAGTGCGATTCAGATTGTAGTGTTCATGAACTGAATAATATGACAGAGGTAAATTGCTTGAAGACCTTGACATTGTTTCTTCTTCTACAAAAACAGTAGGTTCATTTGTGGTCAAAATAGCTTAATAGTCATTCTTATGTCAGGGATTTAGAGAGATTGATCTGGGAACAATATCACTAAGAAAGTGATAGGGAAAAAGGGAAATAGGATTGTACATCTGGATAACACCTTTTTGTGGTGCCTCATGGAATGAATGGTCATTGTTTCAGCCTTTCTGTCAGAAATACTCAGGAAAAGGCAGACAGAGAGGCATTTGGAGGAAACGCTGGTAAAACAATTGCAGCAACTCCCCCCTAGCCTGACTCTTGTGTTCCCATTTCTCTCTGTGAAAGTTTCCCAAGAATCTTCACATCTAGACTGTCTTCCTGTTGCCTTTCTCAGAGTTGGCACCCTTCTGCTCTAGGCAGGGAACTGTCTCTGCCTTGACAGCTCTCCCAGTGGAAATTTGCTTTTACTTTGGATTCAGACTAATCTACCAGACCATTCTGGCACTAGTTGAAGTTTTTTCAGTTCACTTGCTGAGTTTTGATTGAAATGCTGCAGTAAATGTTGTGAGTAAGAATGGCAAAGTTGCATTTTCTGATCCTGTTTTTCTTAAAGTCAGTTTGAAATCTTCTGTCCTTGTAAGTTCAGACTTATCATTTATGTAATGCAGGTAACTAATCTATTCAAGAAACTCTTTATTTGAAGATCAGAAGCTGTAAGGCTGTTTGGATGACAAATGAGTGTGGATATGCAATGTTGAAAGTACCTAAATATAAATTTTTTCTCAAAGATAAGCTGTTGTGAAACTAAGCACACCTATGAAACAATCCAAATAAGTAAAACCAAATATTTTATTTCCATATCTGATAGAATATAGTATTACCTAAGAATGGACTTAATTTTTCGCAAAAAAATTGAAACAGAACGTGTCAGGAATTTTTTACTAAACAGTTTTGCATTCCGTTTTTTCATGTGCAAGAAATGCTCATTTATTATAGCTAACAGTCTTTGTAAAATTGGGTCAACTCTAGCTCATTTATCAACTGAAAAATTGAAGAGATATTTAACATTTTCGAAGATTATTTATTATATTTTGCTAAGAGAAACAAAATCTGTTTAATACCTGGATAAGATGCTTATAATACACTACTATGATCATGAGCAGCTAATGTAAAAATAAGGCATTAAAATCCTTAGACAAAAATATTCTAAATAATTTGGACTGAAATAATCCTAAGAATATATTCAGCAATTAATTGAAATAGTTACCGAAACCATTGACTAAATCAAATAGAAGCGTGGGAAGTACAGGAAAATTAAAACCACAGTAAAGACATAAAACACAGAATTGCACAGGACTGATGACAGCTGGAACAAGTGTGAATCCAAGAAGCCATATGGAGTTTCTCTGTTTCTGTCTTTTCTGGTAGCACCAGGAGAGCTACTGAGGAACAGCTGGCTTGATTCTGCCTGTAGCTCAGTAGGGTTGCTGATAATGTCTGTAATCCTGACGCAGGGGGCTAGGGAGGAGAGACATCACTGAAATCCCGCTGTCCCGAGCAGATATTTATTCATATAAGAATGAGAGTATGGTACTTAAATTTGCTCCTTATGGGTGTTTGTCCTACTTGCTGCCCTCTTCTTTTTTCTCTGCAGCTTGCTCTGAAGTGTATTGTCAGGGTATGGAGTGGGTTACTTCTTTTCACCTCTGCTGCCTGCACAGAGCAGAGCACCTTTCACAGCTGTATTTATTTTCCACAAAAACCACCTTTCTCCATTTATGGAGGAAGTTAGAACTAGAGTACACTGGATAGGTTTTTCCCATGATATGTTTTCACAAGGAAAATATTGCTTTGTCAAACCTGTAGGCTTTTATACAGATGCATACTTATTTAAGACAATACTAAACATCCACTGGACAGACTACATGACTAATGTGTCTGTTCTTGAGCAGGCAGAGGTCCCCAGCATTGAGGCCATGCTGCTGAGAACGCAGCTGCGCTGGGCAGGGCACGTCTCCAGGATGGAGGGTCACTGCCTCCCTAAGATTGTGCTCTATGGTGAGCTTGCCACCGGCTGCCACAAGAGAGGAGCCCCGAAGAAGAGATACAAGGACTCCCTCAAACAACACCTCAGCCTTGGCCATATTGACCACCATCAATGGTCCGCTCTGGCCTCCAATCGGGAGGCATGGAGGCACACCATCTATATCGCTGCTGCTTCCTTTGAGAGCGCACGCAGGATCAGTCTGGAAGAAAAAAGACAGCACAGAAAGAACCGTGCCTCGCCAATACAGCCTGTGCAGACTCCACTGTGCCTTTTGCAACCGGACTTGCCTATTGCGCATTGGCCTTTTTAGCCACCAGCGCGCTTGTAGCAAACGTGGGTAGAGCCCTTCTCAAATCTTCGTTCGTGAAGCCCAGCCATGATGACTTATTTAAGTGAAAGTTTTGTTAGGAAATTTTCAAAAGAGCAGATGTGTTTAGGTAGAACTTGGTGTTCAGTTGGATTGATTGAAAAGGAATCTTTGTTTTTATCTTTGCCTAATGTATAATCAGATGATTCAGGAATGAGAGTTCCCTTACAACTTGAAGAGATTACTTAGAAAAGGGTTTATTCATCTCAGTGAAGAATTAAATTAAAGTAACAGCTTAAACCCTCATATTTTCTTAGGTTGGATTTGTGGTGCTCTTATACTACTAGTTTATTCCAAAATAAAGGTTTACCATATTAAAAAACAAGAAACAAAGCAGTAGCCAGAAATACTTGATGTTTTCTAATGTACTTTTCTTTTTTTTCCACTACTTTGCCATGTGAATTATTTCCTCCTCAAACCCTCTCACTGCAGAGATGTTAAGACTGACTGCTGTGATATTATTAAAAGGAAAGAAAGACTGCTTTGCTTTCCCCCAATACTAAGTTATTTTTACAAGGTAAATTCTAGGAAAGTGACATTTGGTGTCAACACTGTATAAACAATAGTTGCCCTGCAATTGCTAATCTATTTCCTTCATTACTGCTGATGTCCTGAAATCCACAGAACACCAGAACTGACAGAAAATCAACCCATTTCCTCCAAACTTTCCTGCTGAATAATTACTTCCTATGTTTATCTGATATATGCTTCCTGCAGGCAGTTTCCATATGTTTTCCTGTGCGTGGGTTTTTTTAAGGACTCCAAGAAAACCCAAATTTTGCTAGTACCTCCTCAAACTAAGAAACTGAACCGATTAACACAAGACAGAAATAGCTTTAAATATGCTTGAAAACATTTTCTTTGAAGATTTTAATGATATTTTTAGTTATTATTTTGGTTATAAAAATTTACATTGCATTCAGTTTGTACAGGTGGGTCAACATTGCCTATTTGTTACTGCTGTTGTAAACAAAACAGGTTTCAGTCATTTTCCTTGTGTACAAAATCCATTTATTTCAACTCATTAACTGAAAGAAACTATTGTCAAATTTAGATATGAGAGAGAGCTTTTGTCTTTATAGGAACTTAGAGAGCTTGACATGTTCTGCTCTCCAGTTATACAGGATGATAGGAAAGCTGCACACTTGTGAATACTCTTACAACATGCCTTAGACATCAACACAAAGCCAATGTGGAACAGGACTTGGTGACATAAATCTTCCAGTTTTCCCTGTCTTCTGAGGCATTCTGAGTTACATGAAAGACTGACAACACAGATTAATGTTGCCAACTTGTGTGTGTGAAAAGGCCTTTCAGTAACATTTAGCAGAATTGTCTCTGGTATATATCGGCCTCCAAAACTGTGGGTTTGTTTTGTTTGTTTGTTTGTGTATGAGGAGTATGTGACGCACTAGTGACATCAGAGACTCTGTATGTGACAAAATTTCATTGGGATTCTCCCAGAAATTCTCTGACAAATGATTATGTCTTCAAGTTGGATGAATCTCAATGAATGGCTAGACGCTTAATTCAGCTGCTTATTAGATGGTAGACTTGAGTATTTTCAAACTACCCCGTATTAGCGTCTTCTTGGGTGGGAAAATTCTGATGCTGGCTTATGGAGGTAAATGACAGACTGAGTGATTCATTCAGCTATTTATGTTAATCCTTCATTGGAATCAGTTTTCCAAGTACAAGATGAGTGCATGATTTATCTCTTAATGGGAAAAAATGTAATTTTGCATTACCTTGGCAAAGACAAATATTTCCTTCTTGATAGAATCACTCTCCATTGTCAGAAGGACATCCATTATTTGGAGCCAGAACACAGATTAGTCTAAATATATTTGACTATGTATACACTTGGCTGAAGGTATTAATTGAAAATAGTCTTTTACTGTAAATTGGTAGAACCTTATAAACCTTACTAGAATACCTATGTTGATTAAGTATTTGGTGATACATGCTTTATGTAGAAGATAAAACATAGTGCTTTCAGCAACATGTCTTGTCCTGTAACAGTTTCATGATGTTCTTAAATTGTGTTGAATGCATTCAATGAGTGAAGCTTATATCTGTAGCAGGGAAGATCTTCATTGTCAAAGAATTTGTATAACAAATGGGGAAAGCTAAGTCAACTATGAGACATGGCTGTGTTTTCAAGAGTAAGGCTTCATCTGGAGAATAATGAAGAAGGCTGGAAGTTTCTGTACTGTGGAGAGAGGGGCACTTATCTGATGAGAAATGACAAGACCAATTACTCAATACGTCCAGCAGTGGGTGGAGCTTCAGCTTCAGCAGAGGCAGTGTTTTGATTAGATTCTTCCCTATGTATTCAGTATAAACTGGACAATGCTCTCATGCACATGGTGTGATTCTTAAGGAGTCCTGTTCAGGGCTGGGAGTCAGACTCCATAACCCTGATGGGTCCTTTCCAACTCAATATATTTTATTATTCTATGATTCTGCAGATTCCTAAATATGCAAACTTTCTAAATTACATTTCTACTTACAAGGGGGTAAAAGTCTCCTTTAAATTGTGTTTTAATTTAAGAAGTCAAATCCTAGTGTAACTGATTTTAATTAAAACTCAGTTATTGTGCAGTTCTTATCTTTATGTTTGTATTAAGAGGGTACAGTGAGATACCATTGTCTCGAAAGAAAATTGAAACTCTCCTAATTTTACCATTGTAAAAAGAAACAAAAGTTATTTTAATATTTTAAGCATCTAGATTTGAACAATGAATGAATCTCATTAGTATCTGAAGGATTTTTTTGCTGTTCCTCTTGCTGACATTTCTCCTTATGGTTTCATTTTAGCAAACCTTTATCTTTAAATACAAATCCCTAGGACAAATGCAAGAGTGTCTGGATTTGATACAAATCTAAAAGTACACATATCTGTCATTATGGCTGAAGTCTAAATAAACAATACAAATTGTGCAGTGGAACATAAGATTAATTTCTGACTTTCAAGGTTCCACTTTGGTAAAATACTCTTTATGAAAAAAAAAAAAAAAAGAAGAAAACAGGATTAAAAAAAATAGGTCAATTAAATATGGGATTTCAAACATTAACATCCATCATTCATGGTTGCATGGTCATTTCATGGGGTCAATATCTTATAAAACAGCAGAGCTTATATTATTTTGACTGACTTTCTATCTTAACATATTTGGAAGTCCTTCAAATTCAGCTTTAGAACTGATTTGCGTGTTTCTGTTATTTATTTCAGTTCTGTTACATCCTTTACTTTGGCACTCTGAGAAATACATTGCCTTCTTATCAATACTCACACAAAATAGTTTAATGGAAGTTCTAAAAATGTCATCCTTCAATATGACCTTAAATATGTCTTTCTTGGATTAGTTTTTCTGCCTGTCTCTAGTTTTTAGCTCCTTTTTTTTCTTTTTCTTTTTTTTTTTTTTTTCCTCGAGTTAAACATCAAACTGGATGTTCTGTAAGCATAAATATGCTTACACTTTGCCAGCTTTGTCATGAAATCTGTTCTCTGGACAGTCCAGAAAGTTCCACACCTCTTCATTTTTCTCCGGATTGAAGCCTGCCTCTTGAAAACAGCCCTCTGTTACAACTGATTTACTTCCCTCCATCTATTCTACAATACAGGATCTTTCACAGTCATTACCTAGTGTGATTTCTGTATTGCCTTGGCTGAAGCAACATCCACTCTGAATAGTTATCCAGCAGGTGAGGTATCCTCACACTTACCTGCTCAGACCTTGTAGGTATGAATAAAAGTATTGGGATGGAAGTGTTGCAGTGTAAAGCAACAGAATGACCATGATATTGTCAAGAAGAGTCACTAGTGGCCACCATAAAATCTGAACTGATTATATGTCCCATCATACTGTTTAGTAAAAGTCAAACATTTTAAAAATTAATCAAAAGCTGTATTTCTTTTATGAACTTCCATTACAGTAGATCTTTATTTGGGTATACACCCAAAATTTCATGTGTTTGTGCTATTTTTGCATAGGATTACAGCAAATTGTTGCAATGATCTAATTAAAATAATTAGTCCTTTAGCTATGCTAATAGTGCACAATTTGATTTTTTACTCTACATGCAACATAGAAATAGACACTCTTATTCATTATGATACTGCTATCCCCACACAAGAATGAATCAATCTCTAATTTGGTTAAATCATCATCAAACCTTTCATTGGTTCAAAATATTCTGGACCTTCAAGTTACACTTTTGATTTAATAGTCAATAAAAGGGAAACCGGTATTATGAAAAGAGCAAGTAGGATTTGAACATTGGGTGAACCACTGGGGAAAGAATGCTTTGCTTATGTCTCAGTATCATGCATACACTGCAAACCAAAGACAGTTGCGTCCATCATGACAAAAGCATAACATTCACTGTATTTCTACATAATTAGTCAGACTGATACTAGACAAGAATTCCATGATTTCAAATGGAAAGGATTATATTATTTTGACAATTATCTCAGATTATGTCATGCTGTGAGGGACACTCTTCATGACAGTTATGAACCTGATTAGGATCAGAGGTCAGGTGGTACCAGTCCAAAAAAAAGGGAAGGTAATGATTGGGGTGTCCAGGGACACATGGATTCACCAGATCATTCTGTCAGCTACCAGCAATGAGGCTGTAGAGACATTAAGTGACCATCAATAATGCTTTTACATACTCTCGCAAGAGTTTCCTACTTAAGTCTACGTTTTCAATCTGAGTTTGCTGGTCAGCCATTCATAAAGTTTAGATGTAATTTTTTACCAAACCATTTAATGGGGTTAAAAATATGACAAATTTATGGCCTGTGTATTAATATGTTCCTTACATAACTTTTATTTTTACCTTCATTATCTGTGTCCAAAAGTTCTGGGGACAGGGTCTTGAGAAATGGGCCATTCTCTTGTCTTTTTGGTGATCACAGAAGTCAAAACATACAAAGCACAGTTTAATTTTGTTATTATTACATTCTGTTTGAGAACCAAAAGTTAAGACATGTCCTTTGGAATGACATCAAGTGTGCATTATTTTCTAGTTATCTAAAATGCTATTTGTTATGTGGGTATGTTTCAATGCACTATGTCTCAAGGCCTGTGTGTTGTTTGATACAGTACTGTACACAGTAGATATAGCATTATGTAGATTGCAAAACAGCTCTGAGCCAATGTTTTAAACTGTGGTAGCACAATAACCATGAGTTGAGCACTAAAGAATGTGGCAGGTAACCACAAGCTATAATTCTGGCAATTACAGCAATGATATTTTGAGAGACTGGATGGCTACAGTGGTATTTTTATATTCCTTCTTAAGGTCTCCCTTCAAAGTTAACTACTCGGTTTTGCTTAGCTGGGCTGGCATGAATACTTAACTTATACTGGAAAAGCGTTTCCAACCCAGAAATATTTTTAATTTCTATATCTTCTTTCTGTTTAATATGTCAGTGTATGGAAAGGAAATGCAAAATCTATAAGACTACATACCCAGGATCTAGGATTTAACAGTGCTTTCTATTTCAATGTTCGTATATTTCTTCCAAAGATTTTCATGTTGTTTTATTAACATGGACAGAGAAGGCAGAAATTCTGGATTTTGAAAAAGAAAGCAAAAGAGCTAGTGTTCTTATAGCTGCACATATATTAGGTAGGAAAGGAAAATGCAAAACAAATATTATCACTTGAATGACAGAAGAACTTCATATACTGCAAATATATTTAGACAAAACAAACTGGCACTTGAGGAAGAGGTGTTGCTGTCATGCATTTAAGGTGGTAAAACACATTTTAACACATGCATAGTAATTTGGCCTTAAAGACAAATGTATAATCTAATTTTGGCTTGAAATGATCAGATAGAATGAAAATGAGTAAACTGTACAACTAAAAGACTCATTTAAAGTGATCTCAATATCCTCCTCTGAATGATTATGAATTAGCACATGGTTCTTTGTATCAGACATCTTACTCATGCCATACCTACTGCCATGTGTTCCAAAAGTGCCGCTCATCATTTCCTCCCCTCCACTTCCATTTAACAAAAACTCAATAAAAAGTGCTGCTGTTTTTCACCAGCTGCAATGGTGGAACATGCCTTCATCTCATTCCATCTTGTTCAAGAATTGTGACCACTAAATTTGAACATTTCTCCTAAATTAAAATCCCTAGCTAATTTTCATAGATAAGAAGTTATGCGTGGTACCAGCTTTTTTAAATAAAACATTACATTGATCTATTAGCTGTATAGCTTAACCTGATGTTTCATTTTTGCTTGAATATACTGTTAAAAACCTCCCATACATGTTGTTTTCCTTTTTCACTAGCACTTGTTTAAATATTATTGCTAAAGGGAATTTTCTTATATTTACTTTGGCTATTATTTGTTGTTTGATGGTCCAGTAATGACATGATGCACCATTTTTCCTGAGAACACAACTAATTTATTTTTTCTCTTTTAGTATGTATTATCTTTTTTTCTCTGGTAAAAATTATGTTGCTTAGTGGACTGTATAAGTGAATATATGTGAAAATAAGGAAGCATAAATGATAGTGCCTCAGCACAGGTGAACAGAAAGGAAGGATTCATACTTGCCATGCAAAGATAGATACACTTGACTCACTGAGGTGAATCAGAATACAAACTGGCTTTTACCTATGTCTTTTGTGCTGTGGTATCATATTCTTTTAACTGTTAAATACAGCTGCGATCAGGCTGCTTTTCAGACAGTTTTCATACCTTATGCTGTAGAAGTCTGGGAAATACTGTGGAAAAAACTAGTATTGCACCTGTAAAATGAGATCGAGGATTTGAAAACTGCTGATTTTCTTTCCTACATCAACAACATGTTTTGGATTTAATCATAGCGTAGTCCATTTCTATTTTTAAGTGTTGTCTGAGTTGAAATAGAACCAACTCATCATTGTAAGTGCTGTAATAATATCCACATGTGGTATTTTCTTCACCGTTGTTTCTTAAACTGAAAAATACTTGATTTCCAGAGAAATCTATCAATGCTGAATAATCATAAAGGTCCACTGATATAAATATTCCTATAAGGTTTCCTATCTTAATAGAATGTACAATCTAGATAGTGTGCCAGAACTCTGAACTCTATTACAAAATATCAGGTATAGGAGTGTGCTTACCTTGAATTCTGTTTTCCCCTGGACATTACTGAAAAATCTTGTGTAGTTAATCAGAGAGCAGCAGTCAGCCAATAGAACTCCTGAAGCAGCCTTCTGTTTCTAAACAGTTCTTGGTTTTTAAGAGATATATATTTAGAAATTGCCTTAAATGCTATTTAAAACTACCTTTTCATTTTAGTATCTGTAAGGTTTATTGGTAAAACTGAAACTGTCTGCAATGTATGAAGAGAGTAACCCTTCCCATTAATTTTGGCAGGTAACTTTAGGATGTCCCATTGCAAGTGAACAACTTGCCATATCTTATATTTAAGTCTACAGGAAAGTTATCACTTTATTTCTTATTAGAATAATGGGGCTTCTCTCCATGTTTTAATTACCAAA
>VXBX01006128.1:1192132-1225532 GCA_013400415.1 Scytalopus superciliaris
AAAAAAAAAAAAAATAAAAAAATGAAGGGGCCCCTCTCATAAATAAATGAAGTGTTGATTTATTTGTGTGCTCAATTATATATTTTAATAGTTGCAAAACCAAAAGGAAGGAGCAATATTTATATAGAGGCTTGATTATACTGAACAAGTTGGTGGTACATTTATGTAATGCTCCCAACATCTTCTTGATATAAATCAGCACAGTACTGAATTTGATAGAGATATAAATTTATATCCATTGATCTTCCAATCCTGTCCATTTTATATCACATGAACAATTTAATATTTCCTGAAACTTGGAAAATTCTTCACAGTGTGTGGAGTACATGACTTTTTAACTGTAAGATCTCTCTTGGAAGAAATATGCCAGAGTAAACCCTTTTGCTTTTGTTTTGCTCACCTACTGGATGATATCCTTCACATACAGAATATGACTTGTTAAATAAGCAAACTCTCATTGACACGGAAGACCATAATGGTTCTGCAAGAGACAATTTAATCTGCTGTGTCAATAGTCCATGTTTTATAGCTCCTGAATTACACACTGAAAGAACTTGTTGCTTCAGAGACCTGAGAACTGAACATGACAAGACCCTCTGCTTGCATTTGCTGAAAATTCTTTTATTTTCTTAAAAAAACCCCACCCCAACCCAAACAAACAAACAAAACAAGGGAAAATATCAATAATTTGATTTTTATTATAAAATGAACTCAAAATTCTTCAAGATATACATATAATCTTATTCTTCAAGATAAGTTCTGGCTTTGTTACTCAGATGTTCTAGTTCTGATTTATTTTGAATCTTGCATAATAACACTGTAACATTGCAAAATGAACTCAAAACATATCACAATGTATCAGTTGTGTTTCACATCTACGCTAGAAAACTCAAGAGACACACAGAGCAGCCAGACTCTAAAATGGTTATTTTATAAAGCAGTTTAAAATAAAGGGTCATATTATTTAATCTTTAATAGATCTGAAACTTGAGCTGTGTAACTACTTATAAAATTCTATTAGAAGTGCAAACAAAGGTAATCCTTGCTAAACTACATTTATCCTCTTTTGATCCAACCTTTCTCTCTTTTTTGCTTTCTATTCCTCCAAATGTCTCCTGTTTAATAAGTGGTCATTCAAAAAAGCATCATAAGAGGAATAATGGAAGAATCTGAAGTGAAATTTGATGCAAATACGTAGTACGTTGTTTAGAGAGTAAGGAAACAAGTAGTTTTAAAAATTCCAAGCATAAATGCATAAAACCACTTATTTCTTCTACTTAAATATTATTTTCCCAGCCAAAAATACTGTGGATTTATGCCTTCAAATTTTTAAGAAAATCTGAAAATAATTTTCAGGAATTAAATAATTTTGAATAAAAGTAAGTCAGTTAAAAATTGATTGTTCATCTAACAATATTTAGATTGTTTGGTTTTTTTAAGAGACAGTATTGATAATCTGTTTATTATATGAAGTCCCTTAGAATACAGACATGTTTCAGGTGGACGTAGGAAGGAAAAGAAATAATTTGGGCTTAACTTCCCACATTAAGCAGTGGCCAGTGTATAGTGTGGTTTAGTGGTGCTGTAGCTGTCTGATGTTATGGACCATTTTAATCAGAAAACTTCAAGTCAGAATGGGATTGTATCTGTCTCTGTGTTTGATTTTTGCTAGATATGGATTTCATGCTACCAAAATAAAGGCTATTTCCATAAGCTGTGAATGCCTGAGCCTGGTATTGCTGACCACAGCAGAGGCCATTACAGCTCATGGTAGCAAATGTAAATTAAATTCTTTTTTTCTTTTTTTTTTCATCTTTGGGTAATTGGCATATTCTATATGTGCCAGAGACACTTGTACAATAAGTTATGTGAAAGTGGACCTGAACACCTGGACAAATGTGACAGTGTTGATTTGTAAGATACAGCAGACAAACAATCTTCATTTATCTATACTAAACACAATTTTTCTTTTTAAATTTCAATTTGGTCTATGAAACCTGTTGTTTTTTTGTGAGTTGCTGGTAGCACACATGGTGCTGTGTCTGTAAATCTATGTTGCATTTTAGTACTAATGCAGTAAAAATAAAAAATCTTCATTTTCTGTAGAGCTGACCTGGATAGTTATTTCTTAAATTTTTAGTCTAAACTGTATTTATGCAATTTATTCACAAAAACAAGATTTAACATTTTTAATGTCTCTACAAAGCAAAATTGTTCAATCTTTCTTTTTGTTATAACTTATTACAGAATGAAGTAGTAGAACAGCAAGAAGTAATAAAAGCAAAAAACTTTAGTAGACTTTAAAAGACCAGAACACAATTTTCCATATGAATTACTGTAACTGTTATTCATTTTGATTTCACATCTTTTTCAATTTATTCCCTAGATACAATCCTGACCAATACATTGACTTAAGTAGCTGATATTGTAGACAGATGTTAGCTCAAATCTGCTTGGATTAGTTTTCTTGCAGAAATTTACAGATATGGACACACTATATAGACATCTATGTTTTCAGAAACTAATGGGTTACAGATACACCAAGTTTTCAGGCCATGTGTTTGAAAACATTTCTGCATCGTGCCATATCAATTTGCCACTTGAGAACAGAAAAGGGGAAATGAAGTGTTACTGTCACAATCAGCTACTAGAACACATGATTTCACTTCAATATTAGAAGGTTACATTCACAAATGCTGATGGTTTTGTTTTTCTTAACTCAGAGGAAATAAGGGAAAGGTGTTATGAGTTCTGAGCATCTGGTTTCTGTTTCTAACTTTCCTATATTTCTAAAAGTTATTATGTACCAGTTTATAGCACTAAGAAAGAACAAATGATATGACAGAGTAGCCAAAATGAATCATTATGTTCTGCTTCTAGCTCCCATTGTTTTTGGAACTACTGCAGGGTCCAATTACAATTTTACTTAAATACTTCTGGCTTTTCTTGTTCCTGTTCAGGAAAAAGATGAATAAGGACACTGCTGTTCATACTGCGATAGGGAAGTGGCAATTGATCTTGGACAAGGCTGCAATGACTTTGCAAATCCTTCTCTCCTGCCCCACTCACTTCCAACGGAAGCCCACTTTTCAGAGAAACAAGAAGGTGAGGAGAGGGTTCCTTCCACTTTCCTTTTTAATTCTACAAATGTCTCTCCTAATTAATGTATTTCTGTTTTCTGCATCACAGCTGGTATGTTTACGTTCAAGCAGCTACACAGAAGAGTGAAAATTGAAAGCATTGCAGATTTTACACTGAAATCCTGGAAAATGTATGTATTTTTTTCATGATTCTTATTCTTTATGCTATCTAACTATTACTTGCCTTTTAAGCAATCTAATCCCGTTCATTTCTGTGGCACTCACTTTGGTTGCAATTGGTAGGGCATTAGAAGGTAATGAGGTCTAAAATCTGTACTACTAGGTCTGCTCCACCTAAAGTACACACACTGTGATTAAGTGTGTGCTGGGTTTTCTGCCTCCCTGATTGACTGATTAAAGGTGAAGGACAAAGCAAAACAAATGTGAAAATCCAAAATGTAAATTTTCCCAAAACTGACACTCATTTTTCACTTATGTCTGGAACCCAGATTCCAAAGGATATATCCAGAACCCTGGCAGTGTGATGCAGGTGGGTGCTAACAGGCATTCTTGTATTCCTCTCCTCTAAGAGCTTGGAGACAGAAGCTTCTCTCAAAACAGCCTTGGTAGGCAGGACCTCCTAGAAAACATGGAAGGAGAAAGGCTTTGCCTTTTTTTAATGCACCTTTTGCCAACTGGTTGCGCACTGTGAGCCCTCAAAAGAGGCATTGCAAATTCAGGTTCAGCTTCTTTCTCTACTCAAGAGAGATTTGAACATAATTTCTAATATTCAGAGCACAGTGGGCATCTTGGGGATATTCTTTTAATTCTGGCTTATAAATTATTGTGAAAATCAGGGGCTCTAACAAATTTCCTCAGTAAGAAGGAAGTGGTTAGGATGTTTTCATGGAAACAAGTTGATCTAGATTTAAATATTGCATACCAGTGTTCGGTGATGCAGGATGTAGAGCTCCTGTCTTCTCTCTGCCTTACAAATGCTTTAATTTTTAAAATACAGTCATTCACCTTAGCTTACTTCCTGAGTGAAGTGGTAAAGCCTGAAGGACTTCTTTTATTGCTCCTAGGGGATGTTACTACATCTATGATCAGGGCACTATTCTAACAGGCTGGGTCAAAGTATTTTATTAATATGCTAAAGTAGACACATATCTCTCCTCAGCCTATTGACTACTTTGGGTAGCTCAGCAGGCTGGTTTTATATATTCCCCTCTCTTAGACATTAACTGTCTTCATTCACTCTGTGGGTAACATAGGTTATCCTAAGTAACAGGATTATTGAGAGTAAGAAAATAAGGTACTTACCCTAGTAGCATGCAAATTAATTTGCATATTTTTTCTAAAATCATCTGCTTTAAGACATATTTGTATGTGCTCAGTGTTCCATCATTGGCTGCATCTGAAACACTTTGGAATTGCTCATACAAATAAAACTGAGAAAGTGAATAAATCCTTCCAACAAACTGAACACCTCACTTTGAATATTTAGTAACAAAGGTCCAGATGGCTACTGAATATGCAATATATTTTATTTTATTTTTTATTTTAGACTTGTGTAGTTTAGGTTACAATTTTGTTTTTTGCACTATATTTACCAATATAATAACCAAGATAGGACAGTCTAAATTACTAAGAAAATTACAATATTCTGAGGAAAGAATTTTTATTGGGTGGGATGCCTTCTCCACAAAGATGACCTAGAAGTTACTCTTCCATCAGCCTACCCCAAAGTTCATCTGCAGTTTCCTACAGATTATGAGATTTGATTGTTTGTTTGACTTATAGCCTACATGGTTTGTGGTTTCTTTATTTATTTAGTGTCTTTTTAATTTATATAATTCTCCCACAGGCTAAAAATCTATTGAGTAATATACAAGCAGTCATCATGTACAACTAAAACACTGTTTTAAAAGTTTTAAAGTGAGGATCTCAATGAAAAGTTCATCTAAACACAGGATTTGGATGAAGTTCTAACGTTCTCCACAGTAGTCTATGCATTGTAGTGGGTCTGAATGTAGAGCTGCAGTTCAGCTAACATTGTTTGACCTAAGGAGTGACTCAGAAAGGCTGTAGGAGGTCTAGCAAGAAAAGTTATGTGTCACGGCACATCAGTGAGCTAGAGGAATAAATACAGTCAGTGCCTCAAATATATGCACTTGGTGGTAGCTATACTTCCTCCTCTTTTTCTGTGTGTGAAGGTGACTGCATTTACAGTGAGAGAAGGACACAATTGAACACACTCTCATGTGTGCTGAAATACCTTACCACAAATTTCAATTCATTACAGAAATACAGCCCCAGGTTTTTGGTCCTGATCAGGAGGTCTCTCAGGTAGCACTTCCTCAGGTGGTACTTAAAGTTGGAGTAAAGGGACATTTTCCTGACATCACATCCAATCTGAGTTTGTCTAATTCCCCATCTTTCATCTGTGTCTGCCTTGATAGTATTCAGTTTTTATTTTATATTCCAACATCCCTCTATTCTACCGGGTTCCCAATCTACCCACTTAGCAGACCCCATGGGACAAGTGAGATGTTGGCAGGAGAGGTCCTGGATTAGAGGAATTTATTTTCAGGCATGCCTGTGAAGTGTCAGTCATGCTGTTAGCACGAGATAATCTGAAACTGGCAAATGTGAGGAAATTAAATTTAAACCTGGCACTTGATCTTTAATTCACTGTTCTGCATGTGGTAATGATATAATTTTACAGCAGTGTGAATTAAGGTTGGAGTAGGATCAGACTTTAATCTGATTTATCTGGTTTTTGTCATTTTAATCTAGTTTAACAGCATGTTTAATTTGGAAGACTTTCCTAGTCACCTTAGGGAATTGCCTTGTAGTACATCACAGTATTTGATACTGAAATCTCAAAAAAGATGTCATCAGAATTTCCTTTCTTTTGCCTGATAGCACTGTACACACATGTTGGAGTACAGAGTGTCTCTGCAAGGGCCATAGGCTTATTGAACCTTGGACCTTCAGCACTGTAAGCAAAGGCTACATTGAAGGGAAATTTTTTGAAATAATTGTCTGTTAATGTCATTGATACCAAAACCAGACAGTGAAACAATCATTAGCACTAGAGAAAAGTATTATGTATTCACATTTTACAGATATGATTCTGCTCATATTGTTTTCACAACTGGAATTTATTCATGAAATAAGGGCTCAGTATATTTTCCTAACTTGTCATTTTGCTGGACAGGCTTCCATCTGAACTCAGTCATGGATTTATTTATACCCACAACATTTTTTTTCCAGATCTCATTGTCAGTACAATAGTTCAAATCCTTACCCCATGACCTCACAATATTTTATTGCCATCTATTTTTTGATGGACAAGGGGAAATTTGCACATTATCCATACTGGATTTCTGTCTTATTAGAGAGTTACACCTACAGTAGCAGAAGGAGGGTGATAAGCGATACTCTAAAATTCAAACATTTTACCATGTGTCTTGATCATAGACCTGGTCAGGGAACATATTTTATCACTTAGGGACAGAATGTTTTACTTGACCTTGGGTAGCACTGCTGGCCAAGGGGAACCTAAAGCAGAGAGTCGAAAGAAAAGCTAGAGCCCATCATGATGCTGGTTCTGGAGAGCAAGAAGAGCAAGAAGGGCAAGAAGAAAGATCAGCACTGCTGGACACTGCAGCCAGGGACAGTTATGAACTTGCATTGGAAGTAGTGTATGACAAAGGATCTTTGCCCCTCAGAGGAAGGGAACTAACAGCACTAGCAAATCCTCTTTGCTTTGTGCCCCACAAATAGAAAGACAACCTTAGAAATGAGTGGGGTCTTCATATGCTTCCCAGGGTGAAATTATTTAGTATGGCTTGTTCCATGTATAGCTTAAAGCTACAGATATGCTTTTTTAAGCTGGGGGTTATTTCCCTAAGAAAGGAACAGAACAAACTTTCCTATGTCTGAGCTTGGATTTATTCACCAAGGCAAAAGTGGCTGTCTGGTTTCAAATGAAAGCTGTGATCTGATCTTCAGTTGTATTATTTACTTCTGAACACAACTGATTTCTCTTCAAACTTAGCTTAAGGGACCAAGTATGAGAATTTTGGTGTATGTCTTCTACTTACGTGATTCAAAGGCATTTTGTGCCCTCTGGTGACCATTTAGAGCTCCATTTTGCAAGATCTGCTGCACAATTTTTGGTATCAGGACTCTACCAGTACTATTGCTAAGATTTTCTGCTCATAAGGTGGGCCAAAAGAATAGTTTATTAAAAAAATGAATAATTAAAAATATCCCATACCAAACAGGGCTATCTGTCTATACACTCTTTTGTACACTAGATATCACATGCACTTGACAGATTTTCATCTGAGGCATGCTGGGTTTCCCAATTCTATTTTGATCCTGTAATCAAAGTATCTAGAACTGATCACATGAGGTAAAATTGGGAAACAATCATTGAGTGAGCCTTTTGATATAACTGAACTACCTCTCACCACAAAATAAATTTTGTCAAAGTACAAAAATTGTACCATAATAACAGCATATCTTATATTACAAAAAGATAATTTCCATACTAGGAGATTATTAAATACTTTCTGTTCAGCATGATTATTATGACAAAATCCATGTGAAAAATCTTGCCCTACTGCCTCTTACGTTTGGAGGCCTCCGTAGAACCAATATGTAACCATGTTTGGTGCTGAATCAGTGCCCATTTCAAACAGCATGCAGAAACAGTTGAAACCAGTCAGCAAATTAAATATTTTATGGCATATCCATAGGCATATGCATAAAAGAGTGATAAAATCAATAAGTTAATGTAACAGTTCAAAGATTTTGAGGCATTATAAAGAGTTACAAAATAGCTAGAATTTAGCTAGGTAGTTGGAGTTATCACGAATATTTTTGCAAAAGTTGTCATTTCATACCAAAAGGCTATGGCATGCTGTGACACCACACTGAGGCCCCTGCCCAGCACTGCAGGGGCAAACTGTACTTTCCCTCGAGACTGTCTTTTGCTGTCCCGCTATTACCCTAAAGTAAGAGAAGGGACAATCGGTCCTCACACGTGATAACATCATTTTTCTGTACCATTACAATGTAATATTTTTACTGGCAGTAGCTCTGATTAACATTCTGGTGTGTCTCTCTGTTGGCAATTGAAAGCCCCATGGGGTCAGCTGAGTGGCTCTTGCTGATTTTTGCTAGGTTTTGGATCAGGCTCTAAAGGAAAGTGGTTTGACATACCAAGACTAAGGAAAAAAACCAACAAAACACAGGCATTATCTGATTCCAAGCCTGCAATGGATATACTTGCCTTTTGGGCAAGTCTTTCAACTTGGAAAAGTGTCAGATTATTTAGTTGGGATACCAGTAGTTACTTAAATGAGTAAAATGTTTGGACAATTAATTAATGTTTGTAAAACATTTGCAAGTGAGTTAAAGGCATTAGAAAGTGCACAGAATTCTAGTATTGTTAGTAGGTCTATTTTTAATAAATCCCCCTTGATCATAATTCATTATCCCTTCGAGACTTCATCCAAGGCTTTTTAGTCAACACTTTCTCCTGCAATTCATATTAATTAGCAGTATTGGTCTGTTGGTTCTACGGTATTTACCATTTTTCCCTCTGGTTTCAGAGCACTGTAATTAAAGCATTCCTAAGAGAACTGGTTAATGAATTGACCTGAAATGCCTTATAGATCCTACTCAAAACTTACTTTTAAAATGTACTACAAAGTTTTGTAGAGTTTAGCTGGAAATCCAATGAAGCCTGGAGCATGATTCCAACTCCCCAAAAGACAAGAGGCAAAGAAGCACAAAGTATAAAATCTAAATTTTCTACTACCTCTGTCCATAAATCAATCTTAGAAAGTGCAGCATTACAAAGGATGGCTCATGCTAGAGAGTGGTTTTTGCTTATGAAAAAGATTAGTTTCTAATTCTGCTATAAGAAGGAAAGAAATATATTTCTGCTCTCATTTGAAGCTCCAGCAATTTCATTAAAGTTCTCATTATGGAATTAACATTTCATTCTTTCTTTATTTGTGTCACCATTTGTGATGTTACTTACCCTTTCCCCTATCTGCTAACTGTATACAAGGAATACTAACAGGAAACTTTTATAAACAACTTGCTTTTTCTGGTCATCACCAAGACTCTGTTATTTTTAAGAACTAGAACTCTGGGTGTTTTGGGGGAAAAGAAAACATAAAGAACCTGACAGAAATAATTTTCTATGGTAACATGCAATTTGTAACACAGGCAGTTTGGTTATGCAGGCATTTTCCTTCTCACAATTCCCCAATTAAAATGAAGAAACCCCACTCTTCTCAGTATTTTTCATATGTTGGATTCTTGTTATAGGATAAAGAGAGACACAAACAGATGTTTATGGAATTGTAATGATGGAAAAGAGAAAGGGCTATTCATAGACGGATTTGGAGAGTTTGAATTAATTATCAATTGACTAATTGACATTAGTATTGGGAATAATGCTGTTCAGCATCTTTGCCATGGACAGCTGGATTGAGTGCATCCTTAGCAAGTTTGCTGCTACCATCAAGCTGTGTGGTACAGTCAACATGCTGGAGGGTAGGAATGCCATCCAGAGGGAATTGGATAGGCAGGAGAGGTAAGCCCATGTGAAAACCTCATGAAGTTTAACAAGGTTAAGTGGCAGGTCCTGAACTTTGGTTGGGGTAATCCCAAGCACGGATATGGGCTGGGCAGAGAATGGATGGAGAGCAGCCATGAGGAGAAGGATTTGGGGATGTTTTGGTTGAGGAGAAAGCTCAAATTGACCTGCCAATGTGCACTCCCAGCCCAGTAAGCCAAATGTGTCCTGGGCTGCATCAAAAGAGTCATGACCAGCATGTCAAGGGAGGTGGTGCTATGCTCCACTCTTGTGAGATCTCACCTGAAGTGTTGCATCGAGCTCTGGAGCCCCCAACAGAAGAAGGAGTGAGTCCAGAGGAGGGTAATAAAGCTGATCAGAGTGCTGGAGCACCTCTCCTATAACAGCCTGAGAGAGCTGGGGCTGTTCAGCCCGGAGAAGAAAAGGCTTCGGAGAGACCTTATAGCACTTTCCAGTACCTAAAGCGAAAAAGCATACAAGAAGACTGAAGAAGGACTTTTGTCATGGACACAGAGTGATAGGACAAGGGGCAATGTTTTTACTCTGAAAAAGAGAAAGCTTAGATTAGACATAAGGAAAAAATCATTTATTGTGAGGGTAGCGAGGCACTAGAACAGGCTGCCCAGAGAAGTTGTGAATGCCCTTTCCCTGGAAGTGGTTGGATGGGGCTGTCTTTGCCCATGGCAGGGCCATTGGAACTAGATGTTCTTGAAGGTCCCTTCCAACTCAAACTGTCCTATGAATTTAATGTAACTTTAAATATTATTTCTTTGGATCATGCTCAGGAGAGGATCACTTTTCATTCAATCATGTAGCTAGTAAATTGGATTACTGCACGATAAAACTTGTATGAGTTAACTGATACATTGCTTTGGTGTTAATAACAGATTCAGTGGAAAACTAGAGTTTTATGAAAAACTGGCAGATACTTTAAGATGACTTCTCTGTACAATAATCTGAAAATACCACATACACTTATGGTAGTCTACTGAAGTGGTATCATTTTTGTATAAATAGAAATTTGCTATCACAGTACCCAAGAATTCAAGACTGTCCAAGAGTGTGTCATTTTTCTTAAGCATTATTATAAAAAAAGTCTGAGGCTTCCATTCATTCCGGCTAAATGTTAAAAAGTCAGGATAATTTTTTCAATTATCCTAATTCACTGAATGAACAAACAAAAAAAGAAACTAGACACAGATTTCAGGAAGATGAAGGAGAAGAAGGTACCTTTTGAACTATTCAGCATCACGTTCAGAGCTGAAAAAAACGCCATATTTTTCTTACCTTGAATCGACCCATCCACTTGTTCAACATATACATAGCTCAGACCTCTAAGTCTGGAATTGAATGCTTTTCACTAAATCCAACAAAATTTAAGCTTTTCTTGATTCACAGGAGTAACAGTATAGTAAATGTTAGCTTATATTTTGGCAATGTAATTTTAATGGGGTGGAATTGTTTGTTCCTTGATTTCAATAAGAGTGACTCATATGCTTAGAATTAGTTATGAATTAATTACAGTTGTGAAAGTCATAGTTGTGTGTGAAGGCCTGAAGACAGCATTCTATGATTAATCTTGATCTGCCACATAAAATATTTCATATCTGTGCTTAGAATTTAGTACTTAACTAAATTGTATGTCCAAGAAAGGCATGGAGTAGTGAATGTGAGCAGAAATGCTAAGGCACATAAACCCCACATTAAACAGTTTTCTAATTGAGAACTACAAACTCTATTGGGCTAGGACTCACTTTCCCGGAAGGATTTTAGGAAGCCAGAGCCATGTGGAAATTAGTCTATACATAAAAAAAAAAAAAAAAAAAAAAGAAGAAATAAAGCTAACTGGAAATGGAACAGACAAAAGGACTGAGAAATGTTTGAGATATCAGAGTTCAAGAAAAGATTTCTCATTTATCCATGCTAACTCACTATTTTCCCAGTAGCCCTAAGATTTCATTCTCAGAGCTCCAAAGATTACTAACTTGGTTTGAAGCAAAAGAAGGTCCCAAAGTTACATGTCAGATGTCAGTTATCAGATTAAATTTATTGTCAATTTTGGTTTACTATAATCTTTTTCATACTACTGAGCAAGAGCTCAGTATGAATATCCACAGTTTTACACCCAGAAGAGGGGAAGTAACTAAGTGTGGTTTTCATTAAGTAAGGCTCAGAGATGATGTTTTCCACATCTGTGAATTAGAAGTATTTGGCTTTACAATCTGGTAATTCATTTTCTTCAAGCTGAATGGTGATAAGCTCTGCAAGTCTGTTGATCTGCTGAACAAACACAGGGCCATAGATTTCAAGTTCATGAGAGAAGCTACAAAAGGACCTTAAATAATTTAGTATGAAATAATTTAGTTAAATGGTGTTGTCGCTATTTTTTTCTGTTTCCTCGGGAAACTCTTAAAAATAGCAATTCAGCTGGGGACACTCTGAAATTCAAGATGCAGGAAGAATTATTTCAATTGCATGTTGCAATACTCACTCTATGGCATTGTTAAATATTTCTCATTTTATTAATTGGAATGACCCCAAGAAATAGAACCAGTGACTCCTGAGTTTTCCAGAGAATGAATCTTTTCATTTGAACTAATGGTAAGTTACCCCCAGAAAATTGAGTTTGTATTCATAATGAAGTTATGAAATCTACTGCTGAATTCATTAAATTGGAACAACTTTTATTTCATTATAGTAACAAACACAGCAAATTAATTTTCTCAACGAGGCATCAGTATGTGTTTTTAATAGAGAGAACTATTATGTGTGAACAATTAAAATCATTTACATTTGGAGAACATTGATTATGAATGATGTTATTATCCCATTAACATAGCAAAACCAATCAAAACTGAATGTTAAAGAGTTGAAATTGTGCATTTAAAATAATAAGCAAATTACATGCAGATGTAGAGAGGAGTCTGGAACTTTGGTATGAAATGTAGGCTGTGACTTGCACATATGATTAGTAAATTTGCACTGTCCCTTAAGGTCTAATTAGGCACTACACACTGTGATACAGAAAGCTCCATACACATAATTATCCATTGTGTGCTTGCTTATCTATTTAAAATATTACTTTTGTTGTATTTAATTATGTGTGAAAAATTATGAACATCACTTTATCTGTATAATCTTATCGAATAATCACTGCCTATCAAGAAATGTCAACATATTAATTCTTTACAAAGGAACACAACTTTAGGATGTAAAATTACATTTTTCAGGAAACTATGGTCTTTTACACGATATTGTTATGATTGTGTGTGCGTACGCACTTTATTTTTCCCTAACAACATCCTTTTGAATAAATGAAGAGCTGCATGTCATTGGATCTTTTGTTTTTATTGTAATAGGAAATTAAAATCAGCAATTCTATAATACAATATGGATACTCCGAAGTAAAGAAAGGGAAGGTCTCGCTACAAATAGGGTCCTTGCTTCCTATCACTTTCAGACTCCTACAGTTGTTGTATTTCAGACTCAGTATGACTGGGGTTAAAAAATTTACACTCATCTCCAGGCAGCAAAAAGCTCTGCAAAGTTATGTAAAGATTTCTAATATAGTCCTTGAGGATTTACCTTGCCTGAAGGTTTTCAACACAGTCTTGCAACAAGGCATAGTGGAAAAGAAATATAATCAAAGCAATAATAATTCTGCTTAATAAAAATTGTTTTCAATGGCAGCTATCAAAATAATCTTCCCATCCTTGATGGCTAACTTCACAGGAAGGATACTGTTCTGTCACCTGCTGCTCCTAAGGAAATCTAGGCCTCATCACACTATCACAGGAAACTGGGGCTGAAAAGAAACCTTTGGAGGTCATCTTGTCTACTGCTTTGCCTGAAGGCAGGATCAATGATTCCTGACAGTGTTTGACAATGTTTGTCTGACCTAGTCTCCCTGAAATGGGTACTAGAAGGTTTTTTAATCTTTGTTTGTTCTTAATTCTTGCACTTGCCTGGAAGTCAATAAGGTGACTACCCATGTGTCTTGCCCAAGCTCCTTTGCATCATTGTGTGATTTTTCATGCATTTCTTCAGTATGAATCAGACTTTTGCCTTCTTCCAGTGATGGCATTTAAGTCTAAGAATTATAATGAATCCTCACTTCATTAATCAAATAGAAATTATATTGTGGATGCTAAGGACTCTATAAACTCTCTGTCTATAGCAGAAAAGAATATTTAAATGAGCAGACTGTTATCATTTGAGGTCAGTATACCCCAATAAATAACGTGAAGCAAAGTAAGTGTAGGAGAATCCGTGTGTCCCTTTTCATGCAAAGCCAACGTTTATACTCATTTTGGTGGCTAAGAAAATATTAGTAATTTACTCTGCCAAGAATAACAGTCCATTTTATACACACTCAGCCAAATTATACAATAGAAAAGGGGGAGATTTGTCTGCTATCTTTAGAAAAGCTGCTTTTGAAAAGCAAACAGACGAAATTCAAATAGATGTGGCTCCAGTTTGCAAGCACATCTCTGCTGGCAGCCAGCAAGTGCTCATGGAAGATCAAGAGACAAGTCCTTTACACCCAGTAACCACAGATATGTGTGCAACTGCTACTTAGGTCTTTCATTTTCTCTTTCATTTTTTGGTTGGTTTTTTGTTTGTTTGTTTGTTTTTTAATATTCTTTTATTCACAGCAAGGTAGTTTTTATCTGGTCACAGCATTGCCATGTTTTCCCTTCAAGCTGCCATGGTGTGAAGAAGTATGAACGTCACACGGCCCAGAGCTACCCAGACTCTTCCTGACTGATGCAGGTGATGTTTGATGTCTTACCTCCTGTTTGCATTCGTTTGCAAATGTATCAAGAAATGTACTAACAAATTGCTGATACTTTCCTCACATAGAGCAGAGTATGGATGTGTCTGGATGAGGTGAATTCCTCTGTTATGAGGAATTACAGAGTACCTGGTCTGTAGTCACTTGTCTGTTCTCTCAGTAGCTGCCTGTCCATAACATAGGTTAGCTTCAGCTCCTGTGTCACCTATCCTTTTAACCCAGAGAGTGGGTCAACCCAGTCAGTCATAATGTCCTACCTAAAAAACCGAAAAGGGAGGTTGGTTCTTAATGGGACAGATGAGGTGGTTTTTTCAACCAGTAATTAGAGAGAGGTTGGTCTGTAGTCACTTGACGCAGAAAATGTTATTGGCAACACTGTAATTTGGGTATCAAAGATGTAATTTTTGTTTACTGAGTAGAGTATTAGTGGGGGTGTAGTCTGACTAGCTGTGAGATCAGGGTAATCACAGAATTCAACAAATTACTTTTCTACTCCTCATTAACTTCAGCCTTTGCCTGGATTAGTTTGAACCAGCTGTAATTCATCTAGGCTTTGGTCTCCTTCCTGCATTGAGAGATAACTAGTAAATAGCACCATCTGCATGGAACAAGAGAGTTGAGACTTCACTTTCAGTTAAAGATTGTATTTTATTTTGTTTTGCTTTCGCTTTTTCTTCACAGACAGAAAAGCAGCAACAGCTGAAATTAATCTTTGTGATGAATAAACAATTGATTCAGTGCTTGTGAACACCCAGCTGGATTAGTGGGATAGGGAAAGATTTACACTAAGTAAGCAATTGCTCTCTACACCACACAGTCAGAGAAAACACGATTGCTTGTCTGTGATACTATTGGCACTTGCTTGCCTGGTGGTCACATCTGCACCACTTATGGTATCCTTTCAGAATGTCAGCTGTGGCAAATCAGTGTTCTCCCACTATGGCAAGCACAATTCAGCTCACTGGAATATTTCTTTCAGCAGGAAAATTTACAAATGAGTGTAATGAAAACAATCATAGGTAAAACATATATATGTTAATGAATTTTTTTTAAATCTTCCTAAATCTGAAATCAAAGCCAAAATCATTTTTCTCTCTGATTAATATGTCTGTCACCATGATTTCCTCTCACAACTTTGGTTAATAATATATCTGTGACAGTAACTGAAGCAATGCAGCAATGACAGGGACATTCTCACATCAGTGATTACCTCATAAACCAAAAAGAAATTATTTTCTCCATTGCCCAGATTAAAGTTGAATAAATTCAATAGCAGAGTAGGTCAGCCAGACCAACTCAGAAGCTGATGTCAGAGAACAGCACATGGCAAACCAGAAGTAAATAATTTACAGAATCTCTAAAATTAATTTAAGATAAAGTATGTTATTATCCAGTTGCTCTGATTGAAAAACAAACTAAAAATAATTAAAATAGTTCCCTTTGTTATTTTGTAATCAAATTCTAGTAAATATAAGCTCTAAAATTGTTCATATTCTCCTGTTTGCATGAATAATAAAAGTTGTTCTGTAAAATTGCAATTTGGATTTTTAAGCAACGTTCCTAATGCCTTGAATTTCAAGATAGTTTGTGTGACTACAGTTCATGCACAACATTTTTAACTCTTAAATGTCACAGTGATTACACATACTAATAAAATTGCTAAAAATTACTTGCATTTCCTGCTCATTAGAAAATATTTACAGCGCAAGATACCATAACTCAACTATTGCCATCTTCCCTATCTTTCTGCTTGACACATATAAGTAACTAGAGAAAAAAGACAACTCTTTATTTCAAATGTTTGTCTAAAATAAACCAAATTACATATAGTAAACTCTTCTGTAGATCTCAAGGATTTGTCAGTAAATTTTTAATCAGCCCCTACATGTAAACCATTATTAAGGAACAGAGTTATTAAGGTGAGATTTAATAGAAAATAGAATGCCTTGCCAAGATTATTTTCACTGAAAGACCTTCATGCAAGAAAGTTAAAAAAAGAGTCTTCACAGGAAAATTAAATATATTTCGGACAACTTAAAGTAAACAGCTATTTTGTACTTTTAGCTCTTTAGACTTTTCAGGAGATTGTTAACAAAACAAAAAAAGTATTTAAAAAAAAATAAATAGGTGGGTGGGTCATAATAGTTTGTGAATACTTTGAATGTTGTTTTCAGTTTGGGGCCCCTTGCCACAAGAAGGACATTGAGGTGCTGGAGTGTGTCCAAAGAAGAGCAACAATTATTACAAGGAGCAGTTGAGGTAGCTGGGGTTGTTTACCCTGGAGAAAAGGAGATTCAGGAGGAAGCTAATTGCTCTCTACAACTACCTGAAACGAGGTTGTAGACAGGTGGGTGTTGATTTCTTCTCCCAAGTTACAAATGATACAAACAAGACAAAATGGCCTCAAGCTGCACCTGGGCAGGGTTTAGATTGGATATTAAGAAAAATTTCTTCACTGAAAGGGTGGTTAAGCATTGGAACAGGCTTCCAAGAGAAGTGTTTGAATCACTGTCCCTGGAGGTATTTAAAAGCCGTGTAGATGTGGCACTCAGGGACGCAGCTTAGTGATGGACTTGGCAGTGCTGGGTTAACAGCTGGACTTGCTGATTTCAAAGGTCTTTTCCAACCTGAACAATTCTTTGATTTTATATTTTACAGGCAGCTATATCTGCTTCCTTTTCATCATTGAAAGCAAATTTTACATCTCCATATGTAGCTGTTATAATAGTGGGTCACTTGAAGTTATCATAGAATTATTAAGATTGGAAAAGACCTCCATTCTTGACCTATAACAAGGAATTTTGTTCTTACTTGATACCAGGATTCAGAAGAAAATAACTTCTCTTTAGTTGTCTACTAATTTCAAATGAATTGTTTAAATTACAGTTGTATTATGCTCTGTCCAGCTCATGGACCCATTAGAGACCTGAATGCCTTTGCAGTTGCTGTCTTCAGAGCTACTTTCTTCCTTGCATTGGATCATAATGAGAACATTCTTATCTTTTTAAACTTGCCCCATGCTTCTTCTTACCTAACTTTTTAAACTGTATGCTCTCCAGTTTCTATCTTCCCATTGTTTTCCTACTGCCTTTGAGCTGTTTTGATTCTTGTCTCTCACAAATTTTACACACTTACTCTTTGTAATTTTCAGAATCACTTGCATTGTCATAGAAATCTATGTTTGATAGTCTCTGCTTTTATCTCTGATCTGCAATCTTAGTCAGACTTTCAGTTCATGAATATGACAGTTGACTTGAGTCTTTATATGCTACACTTAGGGTTCCTAACTTCTGCTTCAGTGGAAAGGTTGTTGATGAATTTTTTAAAGAAACCTTACCCTGATGGGTTATTCACAGATTGTTTCCAGATGTCTTCTTTAAAACAGTTTCAGATTATTTAAGATGCGTTCCTAATATCCTGTCTTTTCTATTTACATTCTCAGTTGTGCATAGGAATGGCAACTATTTATAAATTAAAGACAAAACTGTGCATTCAGTCTTGCAAAACCAAACAGATGAGTGAAGTATTCTGTGGAAGCTATTAATCACTCTTCTTGTCTCAGCTTCCTATTTGAGTTCCTGCAGAGCACACCCACACCAGAGCAGAATAAAAAATGAAAAAATAAGAGAAGGTCTAGCAAAAGAGGCTGTAAACCTTCCTCCCTGCTAGAGCTCTCCATTATGTCATGTGCCTTATTCACATCATGGAAGAACAGTCATGCAGTCGCCTCGCTCTGGCAATCCTGCTGGGAGCACATCCAAATGTATGTGTGAGACCAATTACTTACTGTTCTTAAGCCACTGTGAGATGCTTGGAGCCAAATAGAAATGTTCTTGGCAGTACTGGAGAGAGCCTTGGATTTGGATAAAGACAAAGATGCCGGCAGGAGTTTGGTCGTGTGGAGAAAATGACAGGGTTGCCTCTAATTAAAAAAGAATCAGGATTCTCAATCTTTAACATCCCTCAAATCCCTTTCCTGCAGAGAACGGACAGCTGTGAAAAAAGGATGTCCCTCCTCATTCCCACCAAATGACCAGGCAGATATTCACTGGAGCGCTGTAGTAAAACCCCAAGGTTACTCGTAATCCATGAGAATATCAGTGTGACTCTTCAGGAGGATACCTTATTTCCATCAGGGAAATATAAGGAACTGCTTATCAAACACTGCAGAAATAGTTCATCAAGGTTGCAAAGCTTGATCCAATATAAAGGCTCTATTAGAAGGAGATTGTTCAGAATGGCATTAGTAGTTACCCTTTCTTAAGGCAGGAGGAAACCACATTTAATTCTGTGGCCACATACTTTTCTATTTTCTTTATGGGAGGTGAGCTTTATTTGTATACTCACAGATAAGACAAGGGATTGTTTGTATGTTTTCTGTCAATGATTCTTCCTTTACTAGAAAGACTCAGATACTAGTTATCAAAGGGCAAAGGTTGAATTCCAGTGTCAGATTTTTTAAGAGAAAGAGTAAATAATCACAGTTATTAAGTAAGGTATCAGAAGAAGAAAAGTCAAACTAGTCTACTTAGAATTTAGAAGTGGAAGAAGATGTAACCACCATAGGCAGCAGAAGAATTAGAGTAACTGTTAACATTGAAAACCCCTTCAATACACTAAACCTAAACTATTTTAATTTTCAAAAATTTGAAGCACAGAATCTCTATTAAAGTTTTGCTGTGTTTTGAAACAGTGCAGTTAGAGAACAGTTATGTTTGCAGGCAAGGTCAGAGGATAGTGCAATTTAGAAAGAGTGTGGGAATAGAGAGAGATGAGGAACATCAGGAAATTACTGCTGCAAACTGCAATCTGTGGTGTGACATATGGCATAGCAAAGTGGAGGACCTGTCATCTGCTTTGTAAATTGCTTTATAGACACAAATACTTTCTGAGTGGCAAAAGAGTTTTTCCCCACTATTTCTGTGATTCTTCACTGACTCTGTGATCAATGAGACATTGCTCATGGATTAAGCACTGGAAAGTATGGCTTTGGTCAGAAAATGACCGTTTTGGTATTTGGTTTTTGTTTGTTTGTTTGTTTGTTTGTTGTTTTTTTTTAATAAGAGAAAGGAATCTATGAAAAGCTACAGAGAAAAATATTTTGATTGGTGTTTTTTCACTTTTTTTCTGAAATGTCTAATCTAAGTGCTACCTTGTATATATTACAGAAAGTTAGAGCCAAATACTGTGTTTGGCCTTTGCACATACAGTGTTCTGGTTAAAACCTAAATTTCCATGAATTTGGGGAAAGTCCTTGGCTTTGTTCTTATGAGGGGTAATTTATATTACCACATATCATGGAAATTATTTTTTCTGTGATGTTAAAGATCAGATTATGATTTTCAGTTTCTCAGTTCTTTTTGGAGAAGGAAAACTAAGACTATTGAATCACTACTTTATGTACAGATTATTTTGCAACATCTTCAGCAAAGAAGCTAAGTAATTTTGATCTATTATATGTTAGATACTTAAATCTCCAGGAAATCAGAGCATACTATTTTTTTGTATATTTCTAGTGGCTAATATGATCAGCAAATGAATAATATATAATTATTAAATATTGATAGATTGTAATTTTCTGGATTTATCTTAAACATAATAAGCCAGTGCAATTAGCATCATCATCATCATCCTCTTGAATAAATTTATGCCTCATGCAGACCCTGAGATCATTATTTATAGTCAGTAATAATAAAACCATAATAATGATTTACAATTGAATGGACAGTGTTTTATTCATTAATTGATTATTTAATTGATGTTTATTGATGACTCACTTCAACATTCCTTTTCCAGAGGTATGATTCATTATACTTGTAAGGCTTAGGTAACCTGACTTTACAGATATTAAGACTCAAATATAGGTTCTAAAATGTCATGCAAATTCACACTTTATAAGGAAGGTATTTTAGCAGAGATGGAATGGAAGAAGCAAACCAAACATGTTTGGTATCAGATCAGACCATGAGAACTTCTAGAGTGTAGTCTATATTTTATTTCATTGCTGTCCTGCTAGTATTATAATGTGGGAAGCCAGGAGGAAAGGGCATATGAAAAGTGGAAAAAAGAAACAGAAGAAAAAGAAGAAGGCTTCGAGGAACTGCAGGAACCAAATACAACACCTTTAAATAACAGACTGTTCCTATCTGAGGGGTTGTGGTTGTAGTTCCTACTTGTTGTTATGAGATATTAGAAGTTATATGTTGTTAAAGGTTGTATTTTCCCTCAAATTTAAAAAACGCACGTTCTGTTTCCCCTGTTCCTATTGGTCCCCTGTTGTTGCATTGCAGTACTCCCTTATGTGGAAGTTACATATATGGTTATCCCCACCTACCTTAAGGTGATCCATCCTCTTTTTATCCCTGTATGTCCCTTGTTAGCATACTCCTCCCATGTTCCACCTCTTTTTCCAGTACCTTCTCCCCAGACCCTGTAAAAGCCAGCGCAGCAGTTCTGCTGGAGACTTTTTCCCCTCACTCAATAAAAACCGTTCAACCCTGAAGCTTCTCCCAGAACCCTTTCTTGGACCGGGCTGTGTCATTATAAGGGTATTTTATATGTTCCTTGTGGGTTTGTTTTTGTTTTTTTGTTTTTTTGTTTTTTTTTTTTTGATATTTCATTATGCAGGCTTCTTTAGACTAACTAGGACAAGGATGTCTTTTTTGTTGCTGTTGCTATTTTTTCACATTTATTTTTGGTTTTGACTTACTTAAAAGAATTTGGTTTAGTAATGACAGAATTACAAGTTAACCATTGTTAATACTGTTGACACTGTGCTTGTTCTCACAGGAATAAGCAGCAATGAGTCAATACTTTGCTAGGTAGGCTTTCACTAATGTGATAAATGAGGTACCTTGTATCTGGCAGATATCTTTTCTAAAAGCTGATCTATTATACTGTGTTTTTTTCTCTGCCAGGCTGGAGTCATAATATAAATAAACTTGCAATCAGGGGAAAGCAAACTCATTTGAGGCTTTTTTGATACTTAGGAACTAACAAGGTTTGACTGTATAATTTAGCAAAGTTTCCAAGCTTCTACCTAATTAAAATGAAATGGGATGACACATAAATGCTGAGAAAAAAGGTATCTCAAGCTTCATAGTTTATGCTCTCAACTCATAACTAGACAAAGCATATCAGTTCAGGTATGAATTCTCATTTCTCTTTCAGCTGTGACTAAAAATCCAGATTAGAAATGTAGGAATGTATCCCATGTGATGTAGAAATATGGAAAATGTGAGATTTACGAGAACTGAAACCAGCTGTTCTGTTTCCGTTCACTGAGTGCAGAGTGACAAGTGATATTGTTTGTAGATGCCCCATCAGTCAGATTTAATGACCTCTTATTAAAACTGTGCTTAAGTATTCAACAATAAGCCATATATTTAGTCACCATAGTACAGCAGCTTTCTCAGGAAACAAATTTCTCCTGTAAGTAGGAGGGAATAAAAGCCAGAAAATTAGGACTTTTCCTAAAGTACTGATTTTAAAATGCTATAAGTGAATGCAAAACATATATTGGTACCTGTGAGTATATCTGCTCAAGGTTGTACTATCTATTATAGTTGTAGGTGTTGTGTGAAATACTTCATATTTTTCCAAATAACAAAAATGCAATTCTATTTACAGCATGAAACTGGCTACAGAAATCAGTGGCTGTGAGGGAAAGGGCAAGTGATTTAGTCAGTGACTGTGTTACAATCAAACCTGATACAGTGTAGAGTTACCTTACCATCAGATTTTAGATACATTGGTATGGAAAAATGTCTTGATTACACTGAGTAACATGATATTACTATCTGTACTAGTTTCAGCAATACCACAGGCATCAGCAGAAGTATGAAATTTGTACTTGTGTTGTAAATTCGTCTGCTGTGCTTTCTTTTCTTTCCCTCTTCAGATTCATGTCTTCTTTCCTTGCTCCTACTTCTAATTTTCTCACCGCATTTCTTTTTTTTTTTTTTTTTAAGAACAAAAGAGTCATCTCTGACACAGACTGTGTCTGAATTTCATAAGGTTCCTGTTGGCTCATTTCTCCAGCCTGTCCAGGTTCTTCTGAATGGCCCTGCCCTGGAGGGGCACTACCTTGACCCTCCATTGGGTATTGCCTGCAAGCTTGGTCATATTTCACTCACTTGTGCTAGCCAGCCCAAACTGTAAAACGTGTATGGAGCCAGTCAGAACTCTCTACCAGGTTCTCTTACTTGACATCTTCCTCTTCAAGACTCTAGGAAGAACAGATCTAAGGATAGACCTCTGTGGTACTTTACTTGTTACCAAACTCCATTAATGACTACACTCAGCCTCACTGTTTATTCAGTTTTTTATCCATCTAGTTGTTTGCCCACTAAAACTGTAAAATCCCAATTTCAACAGAAGAATTTTGTGGATTATTGTGTGGGATGGTTCAAAGTTCCTATCAGAGAAAGCAGGGGATTTTGTTTTAAGGCTGATTTGATCATGAAGGGGTATGGAATCTGCAACTTCCATGTCACAGGAAAACTTTCCAACATTTAGATCATGGAGAAGCCTAACACTAAATATTTTTCAAGCTTTCAAGTGTAGCTGTGCTTTCATGCCATATACTTTCATGCACTTTAAATTATGCTAGCACTGTAAGCGCTATTTCATCCACTGGACACTGCAGTCCTTATCTCTTCTGTATTGGATAAACAGTGGATGAAGCATTCCCAAAGTACATGAACAGTTGCAAATGATTAGAAAATACTTTGTTTGCCACAGAATTAGCAGCCACGAATAAGTTACCACATTTTTCACAACAAGCTCAGTACTAGACATAATAAGCTTGTTACTTCTGCATGAGGGGGAATGCAGACACTGTTCCTATCACTGTATGAAGTACAGAGAGTCTTTGCCTTCTCAGAAAATCAGTGTTGGTAGTTTCAGCAAGATCTTAATAATTAGCCACTTTTTGATACTATCTGCTTTCCTTATTTTCTTTCTTTTTGTTTTTTTTTTTCCCCTTCCCATTTTTTGGGTTTTTCTTTTGGCTTCCAAAAGAAAGGAAAGAATAAAGTAAGAAAGATTTGGAATATGATGAAAATAAGACATGTGTGTCCTCTGGTTTAAGCCTATTTAGTTAGCTGCAGTCCCAGTGGGAATTAATTTTTTCCATTGTTTTATCTTCTTTAGTTTGTTTTTTAAGTATTGCATTTAATTTCATTTAGTTTAATTTCATAAATTTTTACCATTTCATTTTATTCTGTCATGTTTACTCTTTTTCATGTTTTTCTGTTTATTCAGGTTTTAGGAGTAAAAGCTTGAATATGTCAGTAAAACATTTCAGGTGTGTTAGAGAAATCATTGAAGCAAAGCTGCTTCCCTCTAATGTTCTTGAAACACCTTTTTCTCCAGAATTACCTGCTTTGTAGAAATTTTACTTTTATCCAGGGTTTGAGTCCTAGACAATTTTTTGCCTTATATCCTTTTCTTGGTGGTTTATCTCTAAGGCATTAAATAAACAATGTTTCTGTCATTAGACTTTTTTCTGTTTCCAGCTTAAAGAAGGAATTCATCAAAGCAAAGGTCAGATGAGACAGAAGGTCTCTACCTGATTTTGAAAAATAATGGTCTTCTAGGGGAGAGCATAAGTTTCCCACTAAGGCATGATTTTCAGACTGTGTTGAACACCTGCAGCTAACTTCAGAATAATATGTGCATCCCAAGCATCTCTTAAAAATTATCACAGTGCTCTTCCATTGCCCTTCTCCAGTCTGCCAAACACAACAGGAATCCAATGGGAGTAAAGGGATCTATCACGAAATAGGTGCACATGTGCATTCCAGAACGGGTGAAAAGGGAAATATCTGTGTTAGCCAAAAGTGCTTGCCCACTTGATATTTCATCTAATCCTGTTTTAATTGTTCCTTCCATATTACCAACTTGCTGGCTATGGCTTATTTGGCAAAATTACAGTAGATGACACAAAATAGAGAGAGTGAAAAAAGTTCGTGTAAGGAGGGAGTCAAAACTACCTAACATTGGTTAAAACAAAACGACCTATACATTTTGGGACAGAAAAATAGGGTAGTGTAAAGACAATTTACTTTCAGTTGACAGTTTACAAAGGAACTAGGCAGTCCTTCTGAGTCTTTGTTATAAATGATCCTAAATATGAAATATACTAGTCCTTAAGGTGGAAGCTTTAGGCAAAGAAAACTTACTTTATCAGGAAAAGTCAGAAGTTGTTGGCTTGGCATTCATGAACTGAACTGCAGAACCTGAGTGTCAACCAGCAAAGAAAAAAAGAAAAGTCTACACAGCTGTCAGATAGGCCCCCCTGCCAAAATAGGCTTGACAAGAGGGAAGGTGAGGTGCTTTGGGAGAGAACTGGGTAAAGCAACTGTTTTATTTTAATAGTTATTGTGTTTACATGCAAGGAATAAAGACATTCAGAATGCTGTTATTAGAATTATTCATCATGTGATACGCTATCCAATTAAAATCTCTATTTTTTTACTAGTAGGACTGTGTAGAAAATAATCTTTTCCTCTGTGGTGTTTGTGAGCCTTAGTGTCTTTGAAAGCCAAGAGACTCTGATAAAAGACCTGTGCCAGGTGTATTGCACATCTTCAGCTAACACAGCCATTAGACTCACATATTTCCTTATAAAGACAGCAGAAACGTGATGGTTTCAGCTGCACTAAACTGGGTATAATAGAACAATTAAAGAAAGGGAAAATGTGGTATGATGACTTACCAGACCTTGTCTGAACTTGTCTTAGCCTGTTCTGAATGTTTTTCTTTCTTGTTAAGCTGCAACATCTTTCCGAAGACCAGATGTCTATTTCCTAATTTGTTTAACTTGTGCTTATTTTTCAATACTATGTGATCTAACCATATTTTTCCTACCTGTAGTTTTAACAAGTTTTTCGTTGCATAACAAGATATGGCACTGCAGCACCAAAATGCATTGTTAGATATAACATCTGATCTGTGGAAACTGATCTCTGCTTTTAGCAAAAAAAACCCTGCCGGTCAACTTGACTTGTAGTGAGTATGAATTACAGTCCATAGTGCAATTTGCTTTTGCAGGTAATGGCTGATGTTTGAAGGACAAACAAACAATCCTGAAGCTCAGCTGATGTCTGATAACTCGATGAACTGGAGAAGCTGGAGGATTAAGTATCAAAGTAATCAAATTCTAAGCCAAATCATAACAAAAGAAAGGTAAGAAAAGGTATCCAGTGTACCCAAATCTCTTCTAAAAAGCATTTATAGTTAATCCAATAGAATGTTGATATGATTTGCAATGTAGTTTAATTTTTATACAATAAAATTCCTATTTAAGAACTATTCAAGAATCTCTACAGAAAGTTCTGATTAAAGTAGTGTAATTATCAGTGTAGAAAGCTACATTAGCATAAGAAAATCTCAGAGCAGCTCTGTCACATTTCAGATGCAGAGTATTGGGCTGAAAAACTTCAATTCTAAATTAACTTGCACAGAAATTGACACTGAGATAATAAAAGGCATTAATTATGAGTGTTAAAATTATTTTTGTGCACTTATGTTTATAAATTAAGTTTTAATCTGTCCTAACAGTGTTAAGACAAAACCATAAGATGGACTTTCCTGAATCACAGCAAGAATTGGAAAGAACAACTTTTTTCCCTCTGAAATGAATATGTATTTCAAAACCAGATTTTTTTTTTTTTTAAATAGCAAACCTGCTCAGCTGTCTTGGAGTTGGACTTTGATGATCTCTGTGGGTCCCTTCCAACTCAGGATATTCTACAATTCTATGATTCTAAAATGACTTAACCTGACAGTCCTGACCAGGAATAGATTATATGATCCAATGCACATATTAAATCTCAGACAAAAATCATTAAAAGTTCTAGCACAGAAAAATACCCACAACCACCTTAAATAGTGCTCCCCTTTTCCATAAAAGTAAATTTCTACATGGAAGTGCAAGAATCAAGTGGTTTAATTGCTCATTTGTCTGTAAGCCTCTGGGATAATGAATGTTAGTTTATTTAATGTATACTTGGGAGAAATTTCCCCATATTTATTTTCCACTGGTGCATCAATCATACACATTTGACAGGGTTCTGGAAAGTGTAATCTTTTTGACTGACCATAAAAAATGAAATATGCCAACTTTTTCCAAAGGTGATGGGAAAAGAGAAATCCCTACTCAACTAAATGCAAGCACCATGGTGTACATATTTCCATGTGCATATTTCCCTAAAGATGCAGAAGTTAGTAATTCCCTGTCATTCCCTTTCAGAACCGAGAAAGATGGAGATGGAATAAAGAAGAATCTTAGACTCCAGGTCACTGCATACATGTCCAGCATTGTATAGCAAAGATAAATAAAAAGATAAATTATATCTGTGGCAAAAATCGGTCAGGATAACCCAGTCTAAAACAAAAGCATAAGCCTTCCCTTACAAGAGACATAATGAAGAGATAAAATAAAATGACAAAATAAATCTGGATATTTTTCTATGGAGCCTTACTTTTTCTACTATTAAAAAAAAATATTCTCAATCAGGTCTCTGTGTTCAGCCTCTGCAGTCAAATCTTCCAGTGATGTCTTCTAAAGTTAGGTGGAGGTTGTGGGTGTGCCTTGCCTTGCTTAAAAACATTCCAAGAAAGAGAAAAAAAGCAGGAAATGAAGAAATGGGAATAAAGAACAGGAGTATAATGGAAGATAAAAAAAACCAAACAAACAAACAAAAAAAACCCACAAAACCCCCAAACAAAAACAGCCTATTGAATTTTTGTGCATCTTTAACAATATATGATACTAAGCTATGAACATGACTTCTACATTTTCAATCCATAGAATTAAAGGGTTTTTTTACTATTCTTGTCTGTTACTGTATTTGTAATTCTGGTCATCTAGAACAGATATTCTTATGGAAAAGAGTACCAGTATAAGGGTGGAAGTGTCTGAAGCCTACCTATTTAAGAAGGTCAGATCCAGCTAGTAAATTTGGAATAGTGACAGAATGGTGTGCAGCTGCCTTCTTGAATAGCTGCCTTGAACATGAGTTCAAAGGGAAAAAAAACCCCAACCCACCTTGTTTCTAGTAATCCTCTTTGTTTGAGGTTGAATTTTTTAAAATGTTCGTGTTCTCATCAAATAGAGCCAAGTTCAGTGACTTCCTTGAGGCACCACAGACGGCCAGTAAATCTCTGGCTGATTGACTAACTAATTTCTAAATATTAAATAATTTGTGAGGAACATATTTTGTTAATCCCGAAAACATCCAAGTAACTTTTGGATGTCTTGTATCCACTCTGTACAAAAGCCCATCAGTAGCCATACATTACTGAACCTCAAACTTAGTCTTCCCAGGTGATATTTCCAATCTTAAAGTAACATAACAGCCAATAAGACTGATTTAGACTGTGAGAAAATGAGAGTTGCCATTTGTGATATATCATTTCTTTAAAAATTTTTAGGCTATATTAATTAAAACATTTGAGTTAACCACTTCCTATTTTAGACATCAATAGAGACAAAAGGTCCATCCAGAAGGTGACTCACCAGCTTATTTTAGACATATCCTGGGCTGAGATGAGTCACTCCCTGAAGATGCCTATGCACATTTCTTCGTGGCATCCCAGCTTCTGAAGCAAAGTAAGTGCATGAAAAAAGGCTCCGTTCAGATTTTCATTTAACTTCCCCTGATAATTCAAAGGAAAGCTAAACAACAAAACCAGTAACAACTTAGGAATTATTTACAATTTTTTAACCAACCTTTTTGTTATTTTGGGGAAAGTTAATTGATTTTCAGTTCATCATCAGAATAACTAGACAGGAGCTGACTGCTGAATTCTTTATTTTAGCTGTACTGTACTAGCCTTGTTGGAGTTCCACTGAGTCTGGGACAGTGAGATCTCCTTCCCACTAAGAGTCATATTTCTCAGGAAAATTGATTTTATTCTTTTTAAGCTAATAGCTTACTATTAAAGTATTATAAATTTTGCATACACCAGGTAAAGAATCTTATTGCTTGCCATTAAATTTGTCTTACTTATTGGTAGAGAAAAGAAAACCTACTTTTGAAAAGTCAAACGTATTTCTAAATACTAATAAAAAACTTCAGTAATCATCATGAGAAATTATAGAATTTCTAGTACTTTCTATCAAATCAAAATATGCTGTTTCATTAAGTAGAGAAAAAGTAATTTATGACTGTTAGAAATGAAAGTAACCAAGCTAACAAGTGTTACAAATGTTAAAAAAAAACATTTGCAAGCTTTCTTGATGTCACATATGTAACTAGTCACATATGCAACTACTCAGGAATTTTGAAGTGCCATCTTTACAGTTTGTTTCAAAGTATTTCTAAATTTGAGTTGTTGTCTTACTTGATAAAGATAAGCATGTGTCTATGTATATATTCTCTGTACTGTATTTTAAGGACTGACCACTCAAGGAGATTGACCTTGATGCAGCTAATTATATAACTATGTGAACAATTCGATTGGAGAACAGCATTTGGCAGACTGAAGTCAGTGACTAAGACAATCATTTTATGTAAAAAACACAATAGTAATCATAAGAAAGATAAGATTTTCAAGCAAGTTCCTCAGAACGGATGATTATTACTTTTTAATTAAACTTATAATTGGCTTATCCTAAGTAAATTACTTCTAAAGCCTTTTTTTTCCCCTTTTCCTTTTGGTGTATTAGGTCTAAACACACACAGCTTTCAAATAGCTCCCAAATGATCACATGTTTGTAATATTATTTTACTACTATTCATCTAACATATATAGGAAGTTTTCTTTTCCAAAACTTAGAAATCTTTTCTTTTGAAGATTTAATGCTGTTTATTTTCTGGAGAAGCTGATAAAACTTGTGAAGGATAATAGACATCTTCTGTTTCGATGGCAGCACTGAAATGTTTTGAAATCTTTTTGGATATATTGTTCTTGTTTTTACCCTTTTGCTCTGATATAGACTAAGTAATACACTGGACCTCCAGTATAAATATATTTTTCTTCCAGGCCAACTAAATTGAAATCTATACTCTGTGGAGAAGTTTACTGCCAGAAAACCAGACAAATTCAGTGTTGACTAAATTTAGGTTTTGCATTTTGTATTTGAATATCATCTAGATTTCTACAATGTGTGGATCTGCAGCACATCAATTACACAATTAGCTGAAGCCTTGCACTGTAAACCAAAAGCATATGTTGCATGCCCAGATCCTCAGCAATAACAGAGGTCACTGGCAGTGAGCAAGGCATGTCCTTTGCCAGAAAAGCAATGTTACTGCACCTGCACTGAGCAGTCTTTGAAACAAGGGTTAATTGAGAGGTTAGTGTGATGATGCACTAAGTAGTTGAAGATGATATTGCAGTAAAACCAGTGCATATGCAACTAATTTGGTGTAAACCCCAACAAAGAAAACCTTTAATAAGAAAGCAGAAAACGTGTCATTATGTGGGTGGTAGAAATCCTTTTAATTATGTCATGCTAAAATACTTCTCAGCTATAAACTATATGCACTAGACTCATAGTCAACAGTTTTGTTGTCTAGTGAATTAAAACCAGATTAGAAAAGATTCCCATTGCTTGCTCATCTTGTTCTGGTAAGACATAATAAGGGTTAATTTGATCTGCTTGTTCATCAAGTGCTACTGGAATCTGTGTGCATATGTGTGTGTGAGAGTGAGGCAAAACAAATAAACAGGACAAATTTCATGCAGAGCCCCTGATTTGGCAGTGTGTTTGTATTGTCTGAACATACAAGGGTTACTGAAATTTAGGAGCTTTACATTTGGGACTGGAACACTGTGGTCAGATGTCAGCAGATTTCCAGGTGCCTACAGATGTACAGAAGTGTTTCTAGAATTCCCTGAGCAGGATAAGACTATTTTGACTTTGGAAATGTGACCCTCTGAGTTTATCTGGAACTTTTGGTGCTTAGATACTTTAGGAATCCCGTGCATGTTTAAGTGGCTTTATGAGCTGAGATGCAGGTGGCTGCCTTTCAAGAGATCCCCTTAGCCCATCCCATTTCTCTGCCCCATTCTGCCCAAACACTTCAGCTTCCAGCTTTCTCAGAGCTGGAAGTCCTCATCCAGTGTTTTTTCTCAATTCAAAGGGGGCCCATCTCTCTTTCCAGTTCTATCACACCGTTTTAGAATCACCTTCCTCACTCTGTGTTGTCTTAAAATACAGGGTGGTGAGATCATAGTTAAGATTACAGCTTGAAGAGAAAGAAATATTCTTGTAAAACTTTCAGGTTCTGTGGAATATTTCTGCAGGGAGAGGGAACTATGTAAAGAATAGACATTTTTAATGACTGTTAAGCTATACTCTTCAGTAATGTTGGAAACAACTGTCAGTAGACTTATATTTATCATTCATGCCTTTGCAGTTTTACTGGAAAATATTTAGGGTGTCTACAGATTGGAAGAAAAGCATAAAAATCATTACAAAAAGGTAGCTATTTTTCAGAAGATATGATCAGTGGATTTGGTGTGCCCCATCTTACCTTCTTCTTAAATCATTAGCTTATTGGCTCAAGCACAAGACCATATGCAAAAAGGTTCTGCAGGCATGAGTTGCGACAGTCTAAATAACGCAGAAGACTCAGGCCTTTTTACAAGCAAGAGCAAAAGCCATTTTATTAACTATAAGCTTAGCTTTTTATACTATTTTTCTACTGCACACACACACACACACACAACTTGTCATTTGCCAAGCACACTTGTCCATCAGTCCAAAACCATCTTCTGATAGGTGGTTACCATCTCTACTCATGCTGGTAAGTCCCAAAACATACTCTTGTTTTCCACAGTTGTTTTTCTCTTTCTTCAGCTTTCCCAGGCCTGGCCCAAGGACACAGGTGGTGTTTTCTGCTGTTTTCCCAGGCCTACAGCAGCATCCTCTTAAAGCAAAAGCTGTCCATAGCCCAGCAGTCTCCAACAAGGTTCCACAACAAATGCACAGAAAACGTGGTGCCAAAAAGTAAAGGTTTCCCGTGCATGTACCACATGAATAAAGTGTGCACTGTGCACTTATGAAGTGATACATGTGCATTGCATCTCATATAAGGTGAAAATAGACTGTATCATTCAGCAGAGCCCTCTTAGCTTATTTTGTTAAGTTGTAGTTATAAATACACATAACAGCGTGTCCTCACAAGCTGTTTGCAGAGCCTTCTAAACAGGATCTTTGGTTTTGCAGATTTTTAAAGTAATATGTGAAAAGAAAGTGAGAGAAGATTCGATATCCTTCCTATGATGTAGTAGTGCATTGTAGACTTTCAGGGTGCAAAAAATGTCACCAATACCAACACTAGATGATTCTGGGCAAAACGGTCAGAGTATGCACAGAACTGGGGACCAGCTGGGGACTTACTCATTCCTCAGATGTCCAGTGACAGAAAGGGTCAAGGATCAGGATATGAATGGATGCAACTTTTCTGACAACCATTGCAGATAAGACTGAACATTTGAGACTGAAAGAGACCTGAAAGTGCCTTTACTGAGGAACTAAGAGCTAGCACAGAATGCTTTGAACCATAAACTTGCTGCATGATTATCAGCAGGACATTCTCAGAAGTGAAATCACAGATGCTCTAGAGTCATTTGTAGGATATCTTCACAGCATGTGAGTTTTTGAGTTTTTGTTCCTCTAAAGTAGTTTGTTGTCTCTATCCACTGTAGTAGAAAACTTCTCACCACACCTTATGTAATAAAAACTTACTTAAGTTTGAGATTCAAAATTTCAGACTTGTGTTTCAGATAATCCTCTTTCAAATATCAACCCTTTGCCAATTTATTTAGTTTATTTTCAGCTACATTTTCCATATGATCTTATGTTTCTTTGGATGATGCTGAGAAGACAAGAGCAGTAGTTGATGGAAAGGATAGCATACGTTGTTTGTTACAATTTTTTCCACGTAGTTTTTCAGATATGAAATAAAGAGCTCATCATAGTTCAAAATTAATGCTGACAGCACTATTTCTTTTACTGAAAATGGTGAAGTGAGGGTGCTTGTTCCATCAGATGGCAGCTGTTAGCTGGCATTTTTTCTAATTGTGCTATTATCTGCAGCACCATTCCTGTAGGTTTTAGTCCTTCTATTTGACATTTCTTTTAAACTAATCAGGATGTTGGAAATACTTCATCGAACAAGACCTTAGTTTTTGTCAATGTCTAAAAACAAACAAGCAAACAAACAAGTTTCTAATTTTCTAGTAGTTTTAGCAGCTGTGAAGAAAATGAATGTTTCCCTCTGTAGTCCTTTGTTGTACTTGTGGTGGGTGGTTAGTGAGCCTTGTGGTTAAACCTGGAATGGAGAAAACTTGGAAATGAAGCAGGAAGTCAAGCAGAGACATGTAGACACCGCAGCGTTGGTGGTATAGTGGTGAGCATAGCTGCCTTCCAAGCAGTTGACCCGGGTTCGATTCCCGGCCAACGCAGCTCCATTTTTGACACCTTTCCCAGAGGGGCGGTGCTGCCATCCACAGGGATCTTGAGCGAGTGGAGAAATGGGTCACAGAGAGACAGGTGGAATTCTGCACCCCCATAGACATTGGCCACCTGCATTGTCAGGACAGGACCCGGGGGTCCTGGTGGATGCCACATTGCACATGAGCCAGCAAGGTGCCCCTGCAGGAATGAGAGCCTGGGGAGGCCTTGGCTTCAATATACAAAGTACTGTTCATAGGCAGAGGAAGGTTCCCCTCTACTGGGCACTGGTGAGGCCATCCCTGGAGCCATGTTTGTGTCCAGTTCTGGACTCCCCAGACATGAGAATACTGAGGAGAAACCAGTGAAAGGGGCACAAGGATGGTTAAAGCACTACATCAGTTCTGCTGTGAAGAAAGACTGGAAGAGCTGTTTAGCCTCAAGAAGAGAGGTCTAGGAGGGGTAATTTTATATATAAATAT
>VXBX01006129.1:0-28107 GCA_013400415.1 Scytalopus superciliaris
CTATCTATATATACACTATATATAAAAATAATGTCTATTTCTTTATATATAAAAATTTCAAATGTTTCTAACTGGTATAAGGGGTTGAAAATCTGATGTTATGGGATTTGAGCTGAAAATCTCTTTGCTTTCCAGGAATTCAACTTGTAGCTGCAACCAGTCTGAGTGTAAACACTTTCAAATTCAGTGCAAGGATCAGGTTTCATATTTAAAAAATTCTTTCCCAGGCATGCGCCTGCGCAGAGCTCTGACTCCGTGCACGTGGAGGAGCCTGTGCTCGTAAGCTTCACTCTTTCCATGCAAGGATGAACTGAGATGACTTGGCTGGAGATCTGCCACAAATAATATATTGAACTTTGGGCAGGATGCAGGGAACGGAGGCACAGGCTCCCCCTGCCAGCCTGTTCATCATCCAGATATATATAAACAGGTTACAAGTTGTTGTGTGAATGTGGCACAGTGAAGCATAAATGCACGTGGCTGTGTGTAAGGGGTGAGGCATTGCTGCCAGGCTGGTGACACCCAGTGTGTACCTTCCCTGCTGGGCTGTCACCAGTGCCCCATGCTGGTGCCATTGCCATCAGGCTGTGGCCGGGGATGGGGCGGCTCAGCTTAGCTCCTCCCCTGCAAGGGTTCAGCACCAGGGGCTGGCACAGTTTTTCAAGGCAAGGTTATTTCCTTATTAACAAAAACATGAGCTGTGTTCCTGCTGCCCAGCCTGCTGAGGAGCCCATGGTTCCACCACCAGTTGAGCTATGCCCTGACTGGGGATGAGCACGGCAGGGGGATTATCAACTTAGGCAGGAGGTGGACACCCTGGGTCACCTCCTCTCCCTGCTGAGGTCAGCCAGGGCAGCCACCCTGGGCTATTTTTAAGACTGGAAACATCAAGTAAAGCAGAGGCAGGGTGAGGAAGTAGCTGCTGCCCTGAGAGGAGAGGGGTTAGGCACTCCATCACTGCTGCTTGGAGTGATGAGAGCCTTCATCCTGCTGCAGCCCTGGCCCATGGGGCTCTGAGTTCTCAAAAAAACTGCTGTGTGCTCCTGCAGCAGAGAACTGGTTACCACATCAGTGCCAGCAATACTAATGCTGCTGCTGCTGCTGAAACATTGGGCTTTGCTGAAACCTCATCCCCGTCCCAGCTGCACAGGCACGTGCTGATACCCATCCTGACCTGAGAGGTCCGGCCACCAAACCTTGTATGGTTTTACATACAAGGACTGTGCACTGTCCTTGGTGACCTTCCCTGGCAGGCAGGTCGGGCACACTCAGGATGGATGGTGGTGACGTCTGGAAGGCACTTGGCACTGTGGCCACAAGGATTACATTCACACTGGGGTCAGAGTCTTCCCTCCCTGAGTGTTTTTGGGTGCCTCGGGGGGATCTGGGTGTGTGGCGCTGCCTGGTTAGTGCACTGTCCCCACGCTGCCACGGGCAGTGAGGCAGTGTGACAGCTGGGAGAGGAAACCTGCCCAGTGTGGCTGCAGGGAGGGACCCAGCAAAAGCATTGACTGTACTAGCAGCTCCTGGTTGCTCCTGCTCCATCTACCTGGCAGGCAGCAGTGGGCAGCATACTCCACACATCCAGGGACAGGGATGCTGCTGCTGCTGGAGTGAGCTGGCACAGATCACAAACCAGTTTGGGCAGTAGAAGATCCTGTGGCCCCTCTGGTTGTCTCTGCTTCAGTGGGATGTCTGGGAAGGAGGTGGCTGCCACTTCCTGAGCCACAGCCTCTCCTGCACATCACTCATACCCCAGAAAGGGGCTGCAGGAAACAGCTCTTTGTGCAGTCCTGCCATGTGTGTGTCCTCCTGGGACTTGGGGCTTTGATTTCTGGGCAGGTTCCTTAAAAATGTGATATCTCCCCCTGAATGGCAAGGTAAGCAAGCACAGGGTCGTTTGCTGCAAACACAGTGTGCTTTTCCCCATTCACCTGTGTTTATTCTTTGCCCTTAGTTGTTTTTCCTCTTGTTTTGAGGAAGTAAGTTACAACTTTTTCAGTATTTGCTAATAGATGCAATAATAGGTTTCCTGTTTGGTGAGACAAAAAGGGGTCACTTCTGTGCTTCCACAAGCAAAAAAGACAGCCCTTAGTGCAAAACAAGGAAATTGAGCTTCACTATGTGCTGTCAGCTGGGCTGAGTACTGAGAGTGTGTTCTGATGATGGGAGTTTAAGAGGGAAAACTGTTTATGGAAATTTACAGCAGTATCAGGCATCCAAAATAACATCTATCATACTTGAAAAGCCCTTAGGTTCTGTTTACAGTCCATCTTGAGTCTCAAGATAGTTTGGGTACTGCTTATTTGAGCAGATAAACAGTATTACTGATGTGATGGTAAGTACTAGAATGATAAAGCGAATGGAAATATCAGGCCAGCAACAACTTGTCCCAGGGAAAAATCTCCTTAAAACATCTACAGATGTAACAGGCTGGAGGGGCTTTGTCCAGAAGGTTAAAGGATGCAGGCAGTGGGGAGGCTGGAGAAATGTGCTGGGCACTGCCATGGCTGCTGAGGCACAGGGGCTCCTCTGCTCTTGCATGATATGAAGCAAAAGAAAGTCTGTGTGTAACATGGTAGTTTTTATTGATCCTTTGAGGAGGATTCTAGGCACTGGCAGTCCTAGCTAGTGTTGGGGCCTGCCTGGGGACTTTCCTCTGCCTGTTGGGAAAGGACCTGCTGGAGAAGCATGTCCCCTCTTGCTGTGCCACGGTCCTTCAGGGACAAGGCACAGGTAGCTTTTCCTTCCAAGAGCTATGTCCTTCTTTGCTTTGAACTGTTTGTGATACCTAAAGGTGATGCTCAAAGTTCTTCCTTTGTCCAGAAAATGCAAAAGGTTGTTTTATGTGGTGCTGTCTAAGGCAGCCAGGGCTTCTGCAGCTACTTTCCCCAGGATGAGCACCCAGCTGGACTGCAAGGCAGTTGTCACTTGGGACACAGCTGTGCCACTGGGGACATTCTCAGCCATGGCTGACTTTGGAATCTGCTCACAGTGGCATGGGGAAGTGGATGGAAATAATAGACCTACAGCTAAAGCTTAAACTTTTCTCTTTTTTTTCCCATTCCCCAGATTATCCTCTTGATCTGAGCCACAATGACACCTTTCTGCAAGCCACAACGTTTCTTCCTGAAGATTTTACCTACTTTCCCAACAACACTTGTCCCGAGAGGCTCCCTTCTATGAGTGAGTAGCATCCTGACAGCCCTGTGCCCCTCTCCTGCTCCCTGTGGAGTAGTGGCATTCCCAGTCTTACCAGCACTGCACCTTTCCCTGCCAGGCACCTGGGGATGAATGGGAGTGCTGTTTGGAGTCCAGTTCCCCCCTGGGAAATCATTGTTTACCCAGTCTCAGGAATTAATCCCTGCTGTGTTGGAGGCTCCTCTCCCTGTCGAAGCAGGAGCCCATTGCTTGGCAAACACAAACAAAAGAGGGATTGTGTGCTGGGAGCTGGTGAAAAGACTCTGCCAGCCCTTTTCCAGGGGCAGTGGTGGCGGGGTGGCTCCCATGTGCCTCAGCAGTGCTGCCAGTCCCAGCCCTGAGCTATGCCGGGTACAGCTGTGCCAGGGCTGGTGTGGGAGACAGGCTGGACCCCCACCAGGGAGCTGCAGCTGGGAGAAATGCTTCCACCAAAGCCATCCTGCAGTGGAAAACTGGGCTTTTGAGGGCAAATATTTCCAAAGAGGGGGAAAATTCTCTCTGCTGAGATGTGTGGTTTTGTCTGCTGGAAACCTGTATAGGTAGAGGGGTGCCTGGACTGGCATGGATCTCTGATAGGGAGCTACATCCCTATCATATGAGTGGCCACAAAGGCTGAGCAGAGCCCAGCTGCCAAGGAGATGGAGGTGTTAACATCAGCATCATTTCCCAATTGTTTTTGCTGGTGCTGGGGATAAGAAGAAACTGCCTGCGCTCAGTGCTGGGTGTGGAGAGCATGGATGCAGCAAAGCACTGCCCCAAGCACATCAAGCCACCCCAGGACCTCAGCAGTTTCTCATCCCCCTCTGCTTTTCCCACTCTGCAGAGGGCCCCATTGATGTAAATATGAGTGAGATCACCATGGAGGACATCCACCAGTTCTTCTCTAAAGACCCTTCCATCCAGCTGGGAGGCCACTGGAAGCCGAGCGACTGCCTGCCTCGCTGGAAGGTAACCAGGGGCTGGGCAGTCCTGTGTCCCTCCTGAGCATGGGGGGACAGGAGCCCCGGGTGGGCAGTGGGAAGTTCTTAATGGGAACATCTCTGGTGAGCTGCAGCTTCAGAGCAATGATCTGAGGAGCTCTGAAGTGGGGGGCTGCAGTGCCCCTGGAGGGAATGGCGAACTCAAGGGCTGCTTTAGTGTCCCTGCTCCCGCTGTTCCCAGTGCTGGGCAGAGGTGATGAGGCACTGCAGGTCTCCCTTGCACTCAAGGTGATGTTGAACTTTTCCAAAGCAACAATGCCTCAAAAAGTGAATAGGAAATCCATGTTGTGGGAGTTGGAAGAGTTTCAGGCTGCTCAGCCCTACATGGGAGAGCTGAGACACCTTGTTTAGTGCTGCTCCCCCTCCTATGACCCCACGCCAGCCAGTCTTGCTCAGCAGCAGGAGGCACTGGTGTGGTGCAGTAAGAGCCATGTCCTTTCCTCATCAGGTGGCAATCCTGATCCCATTCCGCAATCGATACGAGCACCTTCCTGTCCTCTTCAGACACCTTATTCCCATGCTGCAGCGGCAACGTTTACAGTTCGCCTTCTACGTCGTGGAACAAGTGAGTGAGCCCTGGGGCAGGCGGGGTGGCAGCCCTGGGGATGTGCCGCACCAGGAGGTGCCAGCGCTCCAGGGGTGCCTCTCTGCCGTGTCCCAAGGAGTTGCCCTGTCCAAGCACATCTTGTAACCTTTGGCAGGTTTAGGGATCATGTTGCAATATATAAGTTGTCCTGTTCACCCTGTAAGTGGCACAGCTAGAAGTTGTGCCTGGAAATGCCTGCGTTTATGTGAAAAATAGAGATTCGGTTATTTGGTTTGTTGTTGTTTTATTTTTTTAAAAATTCTGTTATGTAGGAGTTATTTTTTTAAAAAAGCTTTGGAACCAGGTGTTGGCAGTTTAGATGATGCGTTGTTTTTGTGTGTTCCTGCAGTAGTTCCAGGGAGCATCCCCTAGGCATGGGAATGGCCTGACCAGAGTTAGACATTTCTTGTTTGGGCAGTATCTAGAAGACTTCAATGAATGTAAAACATGCCTGTCACTTGATGTGTACATGAACCTGTCGCTTAAGCAATTAGGCCTCATCCACCCAGTACATGCGCCTCCATATTTAACTCTAGCTTAAAAAGACTGATGAAAATTTGGGGTTTTTTTCAAGCGTCTGAGTAATAAGACTTCAGCTCCTGCATTGTAAATTGAATATTTCAGTGTTGGTTGATCTCACTAGTCCAATACATTGCTTCCTTTTGTGGCACAGATGTGAGAGCTGATTGCCTTCTGTGGTTTTCTAGACAAGGGCAGAGCATGCACATGCAGAGTTTGAACTGTAGCGACTCCCCTTGAGAAGAAACTTTCTCCCTCCTAGGCTGGAAACCAGCCCTTTAACCGTGCCATGCTCTTCAACGTTGGCTTTCGGGAAGCAATGAAGGACGTGGACTGGGACTGCCTCATCTTTCACGATGTGGACCACATACCAGAGAACGACCGTAACTATTACGGGTGTGGGCAGATGCCGAGGCACTTTGCAGCCAAGTTGGATAAGTACATGTACCTGTAAGCAATGTTCTTCCTCCCTGCTACTGTAACAGCTAAGGAGCCAGTGTTAGATTTTATTTATCTTTTTTAAAGGCAGAGGATGAATCTGGGTTTGTTGTCAGGCTTTGTGCAAAGGGAGCATGAGAGGGCATAGCAGAGAACATCCTCATGGCAGGCAGGAGAGCTGTGGTGCCAGTGGGCTCTGCACTAACCCCTTCTCTCCTGCTCAGGCTCCCGTACAATGAGTTCTTTGGTGGGGTGAGCGGACTGACTGTTGAACAGTTCCAGAAGATCAATGGATTTCCTAATGCCTTCTGGGGCTGGGGGGGAGAAGACGATGACCTCTGGAACAGGTATGGGCTCTGTGGTGGTTCTGTGAGCTGAGCCCAGCACTGGCTGTGGGGCACAATTGCCACCTTTGGTGCAGGTGCTGGGCTTGCTGTGCCCGTGTCCCCTGGGCTGGGAAGCACCATCCTGGCCAGGAGGGCTCGGTGGGAAACAGGGGCCACTCCAGCAGCAGGCAGTGGGTGGGAAGCCTGGGCTGGAGCGGGGGGTTTGCATGACTTCTCTGGGGGTGGGAAGGCAGAGCTACAGCCAGAGCCCCGAGAGCACTGATGGCTCAGCCCTGGAAGTGCTGCCAGCACAACAAACACAACTGGTGATTTTTTGGGGTTTATTTTATTTCTTCCCTTTCTAACAGAGTGCAGTATGCAGGCTACTCAGTGACTCGACCAGAAGGAGACACAGGGAAATACAAATCAATTCCCCACCATCATCGAGGAGAAGTACAGTTCCTAGGAAGGCAAGTAAATTTTTTTAAAGAATCCTAAAGCCCTTCACAAAGAGTCTGTACCATGTAGGAGGCTCCCTGCAGCTGTTTGAAGGCAGTAACAGCCTGAACTTCTGAGGGAAACTAAGGAAGGTGGAGGCAGAGCATTGCCTGGATTCCTCCATCCCTGTGTTTCATATTCCACATCCCTGTGACAAAGGGTCCTTGCTTTGTGGCTTTGGCTGCTTGAATGCCATCCAAAAGGGGATTGTAAGCATGGAAGGTTGGGGCCCTGTCATGTATCTCCAAGGGAATATTCCTAAAGGGGTGGTTAATGCCAGATGTCAGAGAAGCTTCAGTGTTTCTAGAAGGGCCTGACCTGAATGCTGAAGGCATTGCTCAGCCTGCAGAAGGCAGAGAGCAGGGGCTGTCCTGGAGCATGGGTGCTAAAGCATCAGGTGTCCCTGGGAACATTCACAAAGTCCAACAGCAACACCCTCTCCTTGCTTCTGTTCCTGCCTCTTGGCCCTAAATCAGACTGGGTGTACCAGAGTCCCTGAATTCAGGGCTTGCTCTCTTGTGAGGGAGCAGTAACTGTCCCCTCTACCAAAGGAGCATTTCATCTTTTTTCTCAAAAAAAAAAAAAAAAAGAATTCTCTGTGGAGCTTTTCAGAAGGGCTCCAACTCCATTGTCCCAGAGCCAGGGTTGTTTTGGAGAGTACAAGGGTTGACTGACTGTTTTTCTCTGAAGATCACGGTAGAATTTGAGTCTTCTGAGAACTCTGCAACAGCAAAGCAGAGAAATATGTTTTTCACAGACAACTGCAGGAACTTGTAGGTGAGGAGCTGCTGAACAAGCAGTGCAAGCTCTATTCTGCAAAGGGGCTCCAGGCTGCTGCTGGCAGAGACTTGTCTGCTGGTCTTTTTTAGCAGAAGACTCATTTTTAGGGGAGTTTCCATTTGAGACTCATCTTTAGCCTTACTTTTCATTTGTCTGTTGAACAGAATGCAGCCAGTCAGAGATGCTTCTCTCATTTCACTCTTGAAAAAGAGAAGTTGGTTTTTGGCTTAAAAAGCCATATTTAGTCAAACCCTTGGAGCGTGAGAGGCTGGCAGTGCAGTAGGATTGAGCTCTGATTCCTGATGCTTCCCTGGTCTCCTCTTGGCCTCAGCCAGGAGCCCAGGCTCCTTGTCAGCAGGAGCTGTGGGTCCATGTGGTGGGAGGGGGAGATGGGCAGGGCAGAGTTCACTCAGGTGAGCCAACATATGCACCCTCCCTTACCCCTTACATCTCATCATGCTTCCCCTAAATGTGATTGAAGCTGGTTTTGTGCACCAGCTGCAGTTTCCTTCCCTAAGCCATCATTCTGTTACTTTTACTTCCTCTTCCCCCGTCCCTTGGACTAAAGCCATTTAGTTCTACTCTTGTTTGTGTCTGGTTTCTTAAAAGTGGAAAGGACATATCACCCATCAGCTGCATGTCTCTGGGATGGTGTGGCTGGTGAGGGCCCTGCAGGATGCCCAAGCTCAGCCCCCTCCTGGGAATGGGACCCACAGGCTTCGGGCAGAAGTCACAGGTAGTTTTGGCCACTGAATGCTTGCTGGGCACAGAGAACATTTTGCCCCTCATCAAGTGATGGACTTTTATAGAATTTTCCAATATTTACTAACATAAAGTATCTAAAGTGTGATGGTTGCCTTTGTGAAGGGCCCAAAGTTTGTTGTTTTGTAGCTACTGCTGGCACTGGCTCTTTGAAGGGTATTCTGGTAGTTTTGGGAGGAGTTTACAGGGTGCTGTGGGACTCAGGGAAGTGACTCTGGCCTCTGGTTCTTATTGCACAGGTATGCCTTGCTGAGGAAGTCAAAAGAAAGGCAAGCCCTGGACGGCCTCAATAACTTGAACTACTTTCCAAACGTCACGTATGACGCCTTGTATAAGAACATCACTGTTAACCTGACACCGGAGCTGGCTCTGGTGCCCGAATACTAAGAGGAGAAAATAACTTTGCTCTGCCCTTCACCAGGAAAGCACCACGCTAGACTTTCTTTTCCGAGGTTCATCGAGGACAAGCAACATTTTGTCTAATGAAGGATCACAGTATTTTGGAGAATGAGGCTGAAAGTGCACGCACAAATTGCCCTAGCTGTACCAATCCAGCCCGACACCTGGGCAGCGAGCTCAGCAGTCTCTTTAGTTTTTCTGCCACTTGCTTTCTGGGTTTCAGGACAACAGTTTGACCTGCTGCTCTCGTCTCCACATTCCTCCTCCAGCAATCTCTGGCACTGGGACTCGCCTTGGATGCGCTTTCTCCTCTGGGAAGCGGCCCAGCTGAGGGACTCTGGCTTCTTGACAGCGAGCGTCAGGAGCAGTTTGGTTGGCAACTGCCCTGGTGGGAGATCAAACAACTTCTGATGCCGTTCTATGTCTGTGCGGTTTTTTAAATGACCTGCTTGAAGTATATACAACAGAATCGCTTCTTAAAGAAGTGTAAGTGTAAATATGCTGTGTAAATTGCCCCTTTTTATTTTTCTCCTACGGTTCAAGCCCAAGCTAGAGGTTTACATATGGTCACTCATTTTAGTCCTGAGTTCTGTAAACACTTGTGTGTGCATCACTGTACTTGTGCAAGGTGTTCCCTTTTAAGCCAGTGAGACTTGCATGATTCCAGCTGTGCATATGCAGAAATGTTTGTGGGACAGGGCCCTGAACCTTCCAGTGCAGTGGGCAAGAAATACAGCCAGATCATTGCTCATTCCAGAAACCACAAGGGTGGCTTTTTCCAGGGAGAGTGAGGAAACGGGAATATTTATGAAAAAGCTCCCTTTTCTGTCCCTTTTACAAGATGATGTGCAAATTAATCTAAAAGCCATATGGAATACAATCCCTTGCCTGTTGCTCTGTATCCCACCAATGGCAAGTGTGAGCCTGGCAGGTTGCTCAGGTCTCATATCCATGGTGCTGGGGGAGCACAGACCCTGGGCTGGCCGCCCCTGCCCACGTGCCACCCTCGGCATGGAGCAGCTGCATGAGCCCACTCCAGACAGCAGCATCCTGTCATCACCCCAGAATGTGCCGGAGCAGTGTGGGAGGTTGGTTTAGTCTGTATTTATTGTGTAAATCTAGCAGCACACTGAGGTGCTGTCAGAGCCAGGCAGTGCCCTGGGCTGTCACCCTTGGCACTGGCAGCACTGGCACAGGTACAGCCAGTGGGGCAGGGGCTCACAGGTCAGTGAGAGGGAGAGACATGAAGGACACATGAAAATATGAGGACTGGGAACCACAGCTAGGTCTGACAACCCATCCAACCATCCCCCCTTTCCCCACAGCCATCGTGGGCAGGCTGGGCTCTAGGTCCTGTCCTCAAGGACACAGTCCAGCCCTTACACAGCACTGACACTACCACCTTCACTGCACCTCTCTGACTTAAAAGTAAATACGTTGGGCGTTGTTTTTAGTTTGTATTTCCACACAACAAGGGTGGGTACTTGACCTTCGAAGTACTTTAACTCTTTTAATTGAGTTGTTTGCCTTCAGTTTCCTTAACTTCTCATGGTTTACATTGTTTTCTCAGTTCTGTGGACGTATGATCCCCATACGCATCTGTGGTGGGTGTGACTGCCCAGGGCATTCCTAACCTGTATCCAGAAAACGTTAGTTTAGAAAACACGAGTTCTTGTGTAGATCTTATCGGCCGGCATGAGAGGGCAGCGAGCCTGCCCTTGAAAAGCGCTGATGAGTTTGTAACTTAGGTTTTAAAGTCTTTGAACTTACATGTGCTTTAAACTCGCTTCCTGAGGGAATTCAGCCTGGTTATTTATAGGCAGAGGTGAGGATTTGCTTTTTCTGGCGCATACAGCAATAAAGACTTTTGCTTCGGAATCTCGATCTCTTAATTCACGTGGACCCTTTCCGGATGCTGAACCCGCGTTGCCCTGCCCCTCTTTTCTTTCATCTGGAGACCTTGCTAGAAACCTGTCTTTGTTTAATGGTGCTTCAAACAAGGAATGTATTTCAACTAGTCCATGTTCACTACCCCGGAATCATGCATGTGTGTGTGAGTAGGTGTTAAACTACCTTAGTCGGGATCCTCAGCCTTCCATGTCCCTGACACCCGTCGCACCTTGTGTGGAACAAAAGCCGTTACCTCTGCTCAGAACTGCACTCTGCGGTTGGCACAGAAGGGTCCATCCCCAGCAGCATCCTCTCCATCGTTTCTTTGTTCTAATCATGTTGAGTTTGGGGTTTTTTTTCCCTTTCTAAAATGTGGATTATCTGAAAATGTGCACTGTTAATCTTATCAGCTATGTCAAATACTGTATAGTAAATGTAACTGTTAAAAACATACTGTCAAGCGCATGTGCTGTTATGGTGTAAAAATTCTCGTATTAAGGAGAACTTGTACATATTCTGGCAGCTGAAGTTCAAAAAGGCCACTCGTTTGCCCCTTCCACGTCAGTGCCGTCGGCCAGCCCTGCTGGAGGGCAGGTCCTGTGCGATGCTGATTTGTTTTTTTTAAATGAGCCATGTGGGTTTTATTTGCAAAACTATTTATTGACAGCTAATTCTCTGTAAAGCTCTGCTTCTCCAAGGGAGGTACCGTTTGAGCAACGGCTGCGCACTTCAGGCCACTCACCATCAGAAGTGGCTTCAAACTCTCAAGTAGCTTTCCATCATCATGGCTTTTGAGCTTACTGTTATGTTTTTAAGAGGTGCCGGGGGGACGTTTTTGCACTGAAGATTAGTGTTTTACAACACACACACACACTTCTCAGCAAAGCAATCCTTTGTGTCATTACATTTATTTACCCATGTGTTTGTACATTTTTGTATTTGTTAATTTATGAATGATTTTTTCAGTAAAAAATACATATCCAAGAACACAGATTGCAGTGGTTGCTTTTTTTTTTCCCCTTACAGGAGGCTGAGGTGTGCTGTTTTAAGCAGGAGGGTGATATCTGTAAGCCCAGAGGGCTGAGTGCTTATGAGACTTTGAGTGGAGAAGGGTGAGTCCTGGATGCTAAAAGCTCGTTAGAACTTTCTCATTAGGGCTGGCCAGCAGTAAATTGAATGAGATGGAAGTGCTCCCCAAACTCTTCTGTTCTGTGGGTGCTTAAGCCTTCGTGCCAAGTGTCTGCTTCAGTGTAGTTCTGATGGAGGGGCTGGCTGCCCTGAGGGAGCGTGTTTAGGAAGACACTTGGCTGAAGGTGGTGCAGGGCTCAGGAATGGTGGTGGGGACTGCTGGGAATTGGATTTTTGATCAACAAAGCCAGGCAGACAAACAAGCTTCCTTGCAGCCTCTTTAAACGATCTTTCTCCTGCTCTGCAGCATACAGGCATGCTAGAATAAATAGCTGGCAGCCCTGGCTTGTTCCGAGCCTTGCCTTTTTTTAGCTCTCCGTCTTCTGGGAAGCTTCCTCCCACCCGCGGCACTGGGCTGGAGCCTGCGGGGTGTCAGCTCCTTCCAGACACTGCCTGGCTCCCCCAGCACTCACAGGATCGGAGCTGGGAGCCTGTCGGACTCCAGGCCATGCTCTGGTGGGAGCTCCTGGCCTGTTTGGGGGAATCCCCATGGCCGTGGCCCTCCATGGGTACCCCACCTGGGGAGGTTTCATTGCTTCGTCACCCCCGCAGGGGCTGGAGGAGATGGATGCACATGCAAAAAGCTGGGGTTGCCTCTGAACAGGAAGAACAGGACAGGGAAGCCCCCAGCCTGTGTCCGAGCTGGGTGTGGGACCCCATTACTGGGAGCAGTGGCAAACGAGAGATGGGAGCAAACCCCGCTTTGTGTGGGCTGTGCCGGGAGGGTGCCAAGGGCAGCAGCCCTGCCAGGGGCAGGCAGGGCCACCGCTGCTCCCAGCAGTGCAGAGCCCAGGCATTCCTCGGGAGCAGCCCCTGCCGCGGGGGAGAGCTCTGCTCTCCCTGTGCTGTCTGGGAGCAGCTCAGCCTTCTGTGCTGCCAAATCCTGGAGCTGCTCTGCACTGTGTTAGAAACCACCCAAACACAACCACCAAAGCAGGGGGTTTCTCCCTCTTCCCCCTTCGTATCCCTGTGGCACAACCAAGCTGTCCGGCATGGCCTGGGCTGGCAGCCAGAGCCACACACCCCACAGTGGTTGTGGGGCATCCCTGCTGTCTGGGGCAGCCCTGAGATGCTGCCCAGGGGGATGCCCTGCTCAGGAGCTGGTGGAAAGGCAGGGTGGGAGTGTGGAGCAAGAGTTTCAGTCCTGTTCCCATGTATTTTTATGGCACTGCTCAGCCCCAGTGGGCTGGGAGGTTCGAGCATGGGCACTGGCACAGGCTGAGGAGAGACAGGGCAGGGCACTGGTGCCAGCACTGCAAGGACCACGAGGTGGAAGTGTGATGCTGATGATGCTTTGCAACTACTTTTCCTTTGGACTACAGGCTGTAGAAATCAAGGGTTCTCTGAATAAATCCTCTATATCAAGTTCATCTTTATAGGCACCAGACCAGGTGCCTGTGTAACTAATGCGTCATGAAAATGAAGCAGCCTCTCCTCAGCCAGGTGGAGATGAGTTACTCCAGCTGTATGTGAGTGGGGCTGGTGAGACACAACAGGGTCTGCCTGTGCAGGATGGGGCCAGTGTGTCTGCCCAGTGGCTGGTGACACAGCCCTGCTGCTGGCAAGTGGCATCGCCACGTCCCCTGTTACTACCTGGGCTGCTGCATGAAGTGATACCCCTGGTGGTACCTCACTGCAGCTTCAGAGGCTCCTCCAGCACTAGGTAGCTGTTTCTAGGCTAAAAGCTTCTAGTTGAAGCAATTTCCCCCCTCTTTAGGGTTGCTAATTTCCTCCTGGGAGCAGGTGGGTCGGGAGGCAGTGCTGTGAGTCACCAGCCACACCAGAGCCTCAGGCCAACATGCCCTGGCCCTTGGCGTGGCCGCTCTCCCCTGTGCAGAGGGAAAGATGCTGCCCCCAACCCGGGGGGGCCTTGCTGCTCCAAGAGTGCTCCACACGGGAAGGACAAGGTGTCCGTGGATACTTGTTCTTCCCTTTGGTAGGCAGTGCGACAACACTGACTGTTGTTTAAGAAGGGCTCACGGTAGTCAAGAGGTGAGGGGAGGAGTGAGCAGGAGCACGGGGGGCGTGGAGGATTAACCGTGGCTCTCAGGCAGCTGCCTTTAGTCAACCCTGCTGGGGAAGACCTCCCAAAAACACCCTTTCCTCTGAGGGACTCCCACAGGCAGGCGGCCAAGGGCTGTTCTGCCACCATCAGTACCAAGAGCAGCAAAAAGGGCGAAACCAGTAACCCCCTCGGTGTCAGCCGGACGGAGCAGGAGCAAACAGTGCCCTGTGGGCAGCGGGGACTCAGCTGGGCCCTCACCCCCACGGACATGCCGGGTGCCACCCCCTGGTGCCTGTGGGGTGCAGGACAAGCGATGGGTGGGCTGTGGTGACGGTGCCAAACGGGCCGAGCGGAAAGCCCCGGGGGGCCCGCAGAGGGGCTGAGGGCTCGCGTCCCTCAGCGGGGCCGAGCGCGGTCCCAAAGCCCCCCCTGGCGGCCGAGGGGCCATCCCGGCCCCGGCACTGCCCACACCCGCCGCACCCCCGCGTGTCTCCGCGGGCAGCGGGCATCTCTCCTTCCCTGGGGAAAACCTGCCTCCAGTGCCTGCAGAGGGGCGAGAAGCCCCGATTTTCAGAGAGAGCAAGTGCAGGGTGACAGCGAGGTCTGCAAGTGCGGGGGATGAGGAGCAGCCGGTGGCTTTTGCTCCCGAATGAAGCCTGGCCCTGGAGGGGCTCCCAGACATCCTTGTGACATTCTCCCGGTGCCTCTGGGTGAGTTTCTCCTACTTTTGCAGCTGTCACGTCGTACCAAGAAGAAACCACAGTAACTGTTTTTGAGCTGTTTCAGTGGTGTGTCCTGCCTGGTGCCTGGTAAGGGTCCCCCTTCCCTCTGCCCCTCCACAGAGCAGCTCACAGCCTGCCGGGGAGCTTCTTGTCCCGTGACCAAAACCGGGGAAAGTTCTGAGCTGAAGAGAAACATTTGTCCTCAAACTCAGAAATTATGTTTCATGTTTGTGCTGTTTTACCCTTCTGTTTAATCCTTCTCTCTACTAATATTTATCAACACAAATTTTTTCTGCTTTTAAAAGTCGAAGCTTTGTTTTAAAGAGAGAGAAAAAAAAGTAGGATAAACGATTTTAAAGCTTGGATATTTTTCAGCTCCCCCTTTTTTCCTTCTCTGGCTGTTTTGGCCCAGACTGCCAGGTGTTGGACTGTGCAGGAGGAGGTTGGGATGTAAGCTGGGACAATCTAGGAAGGCATTTGGAAAAGGAGACAGGTGTTTCTGCACATCCCACGAGTCTATCTTTAGAGCTTTTTTTCCCCCTGTGGGAAGTTTGCAGAGAACAACGTGTCTTTTGGAAAAATAAGGTGTCTTGAAGTCTTAACTCACTCATCCCTGCTCCCAAACCCTGCACAAGCCAGTGGCACTAGCTGATGCTCTGGCCGAATCTTCTGCCCCTGTGTCTCACTAGGTGCAGTTTAGGATTGGTGAGTTTTTAAACCTGACACTGGAGTCCTTTCCAGTTCACTCTCCCCCGAGACGCTGCAGTCCATGTTTTCCTTTCATGTCATGCACATTGCAAAGTCTGCCCGTGGTTTATGTTGGCAGGTTCCCACTGCCCTCGTGTATCTGTCCTGTGTGAGCTGGATGATGGGAATCAGTTCTTTGGGGTTTTCATGTTCTTATTTGGTAAACTTAGGTTTTTCATGTTTTGGGAAACTCATCCCAGTGCTCCTGCATGGTCTGTTGGTATAAATCTACTCTGAGCTAATGCTCAGTGCCAACATCTTTCAAACCAGATATTGAATGAAAGGTTTTCAGTTAATATAAACCAGAGTCAATTTACAGTAACAAAGAAGTGCTAGATGTGTCAGGGAAGACACAAGCTGCTGAAATGTTTGGCAAAAGTCAAGTTAAGAACTGGAATGTCGATCTTTGGTGGTGTCCCAAAGGTCAGTCAGGGTCTGCCTCTGCCAGCTCGTGGTGGTGTTTTGGGAGGAGGGTGGAGACCTGACACTTCCAAACAGCCTTTGGCAGTGAGTGGTGGGTATGGCCCTTCTGAAACGCAGCTGGTGTTTTGTTTCTGGGGTTTTTGTTGTTTGGGGTTTGTTTTTTTTCTCTAAGAGATCTTGAGAATGGATATTTTGCTTGAGAGCAGAGCTCTAAGTGTGGTGCTGTACCAGCCCCTTCCCACGCATTCCTGATGCAAACACTGGCAACTGCAGTTCAGATGGGCTGTGAGGACTCACTAAACACAGTTTTCCTCCTTGCTTTCGGGTGGCTCAAGGACAGTGGTTTCTCCTACTGGGACTTGACGATCCTTATGGACCCTGGTGGAGAATCGGCTCTCAGATATCTCTGGTTTGGGGATTAGTGTGGTCTAACACGCACAGATATTTTAAACGTTCTCAGCTTTTCTAAGGCAGAGCAATGTGTGGGTGAATTGGGAAGTTTCCCTTATTCCCGGTGGGAATTAACCTTTCCTTTCTTCTCCCTCCCTGCCCCGAGCTGGCTCTCTGTGACAGAGCCGAGTGTGGCAATAGATGGCACTGCTGGGACGGGCTGGAGACGCTGCCTCGGTGCCACGGCCAGAGGGGCACCGCTCTGCCCGCTTCACTCTGGGCTTCATGTCCAAGCTGTGGATCCATAAATTGGGCAAACCTGGTACAAAGTGGCTGCAGCAAGACTTTGCATTCCTGGTCGAATTTCTGCTGCAGCAAGACTTTATGTCAGCACCTGAATTTCTGCTTCTGTTTCCATGCAGGGGAAAAAGGAAGCTGCCAGCATGAGAGCATCTCTGGAAAGTTCTGTCTGAAAAGTCAGAGCAGCAAAGCATCTGGGAGATACCCAGGAGATCTGGGAGCAGGAGGGGTCCATGCAGGCAGATGTGCTCAGGTAGGCAGAGGGGAACACGAGTCCCCTCTCGATGCTCTGCCCTCAGGCTCGCCTGCAGCCTGTTCCCAAGCAGCTGCTGGCCATCACCTTAAACTCAGCTGCAAACCTTCCTTTGCTCTCACCTCCCTGCAGGCTGCTGTATCCCAGCAGGTTTTGGTCACTGGGCTGGTTTAACCTAGATATTTCCTTCTTAATTTTCATTGAAATCCTGTGATTTATGTGCTTTGAGGCTGGCTTAGGCTGTTCAGTGTATGCAGAACCCATGGAAGAGACCCACAGCCACTGTGGGCTGTAGGAGCTGCTGGGGCAGAGCAGCCCCAGGGCCATGCAGGTAAAGGCTGGTTTCACAGACTTGGGCTCTCAAGACTCAGTAGCATGGGGCAAAAATCCAAGGATTCCCAAATAGTAGGTGTCGGGTGCTTTTGATCTGCTTCCTGACCAGCAGAGCTTTATTTGGGCTGGAATCTGTTTTGTGGCAGTTACTGCTCAGGGCTGAGGTGCTCACTGACCCTTGCCTAGGCCAGGTCCAGACCCCACAAACCAACTGGGAAGCTCCCATTGAGCCAGAGACCTGGGGAAGGAGGGACAGGGTTGTTGCCTGCAGTGTCATTAGCAAGGAAGCAATGAAACCCTTTGAAATCATCTGTACTCTGGTTATCTGCCTTCACAATATCCCTAATTGCTGGGGAGAACCTGATTTAAGACTGGCACTGAGGCAGGTTGATTCTGCATAGCATTGGCTCTCCAACACTTTGTTCTTTTTTCGGTTTGACCTCAGCAAATGCATCTTCCCATATGACTTTGTGCTGCACAGGAGATGAAAACACACTCTCATCACAAGGCAGACTTCCTCACTCATTCACAGCCCCAAGGTTGGCTGCCTCTGTGACCTACAGAGAGATAAGAGCTGCTTTATTCTTTCTCATGCATGACCAAGTCAGCTTGCTCCAACATGAAAGATTGAAGACCCGCGTGCATTTGTAATGACCACATTCTAATTAAAAAGCAACGCCCTCCTTGAAAATTTAGGCAGCTAAAGTGGCATTGTACTTACTAACAAATAGTTAATTATTTATATGAAATGCTCTGCTCTTTAAATTACTTGGGTTTAATGTACTGCAAAGGCACTCTGTATCGATAACAGTGCTATTTTGCTTCCACTTAATCATCACAATTTTATTTATTTATTTATTACCAAGAACAAAAATACCCAGGCTGGTCCATCTGATACTCTGCTGCACCACTGACAGGCTGCTTTTCCTCCCAGTCTTGTGTTGCAATAGTTATGGTTGTGCTGCAAAGAGGCTGTTCCACAGCCCACTGTAGGACTTGGTGCTGTGTGGGAACCAGGATAGTGCCATTTGTCCACCACCGTGCATTTGTCACCGTGGTGGTGCTGCCACTGATCCATGTGCTGCCTCAGGGGGGTTCCATTCAGCTCCTCCCCATTTGAATAACTCCCAGTCCTCTCAGGTGCTTGTTTTTACAGTAATGTAAGCCCTGCATATTTTTGGCTTCTCCTATTTCTCCTAAACTTTCCTGCACAGTGGCAGCAGTTCAAGGCAAATTAGAAAAAGTGGCTAGAAGGAGAGGACAAGCTGCAAAGCTGATGTGTGGGTGTGGCCAGGGGATGCTGGACGATGCCATGGTTCTGGTCTGGTGTGCTTCTTCTCTGTGTTTGGTTACACTTCATTTTCTCTCTTTTTCAACGACCAGTTTTTATTTTTTTTTAATATTTGCCATTGAAATCAGTTGGGATTCAAGCTGCCCTGTTGCTCAGCAGCGTCCCCATTGGGATTGATGTGTTGGTGTTAATGTGCTGCTAATTCCAGAACGGGCCAGACTGTTCGGCAGAAGCACCTTAGAAAGCCAGAAACTGACGGGCTGCGGAAGGTGTTATTGCCTTACAGCCATTCCTAAGTGCAAGGTCGTGCTCAATAGATTAATAAAGGTTTTGCTAGCTTAAGGTGAAGTGACTTCCACTCAAGGAAATGGAGCAGAGACCTGCGAGTGCTGTGGCTGGGACACTGAGTCCCCAGGCTGGCGTGGCCACGGAAAGGCAGGCTGAGAACTGCTGAGTGTGTAATGTGAGGTGGCTTCAGGGTGACACTGAAAACCTTTGTTGCCTTCCCAAATACCAGATCTGATTCCGGTCACCGAGATGACTCTGACTGTTCTAAGGGCTGCTGAGGGGGTGTAATTGTAATGCACATGGGAGGTTCTCCCAGAACAAACACAGCTCTGTGTGGCAGGAAGGGACATGGAGATGCACCCTAATCCATCCTCCTGTACCAAGCCATGATCAATATGTCTAGACCATCCAGACAGGTGCTTAAGGATCTTTTACTTGAAAGTCTTGATGATGTCTCCACCCCCAGTCTCCTTGGGCAACTCCCCCAGGGCTTTACTCTTTTTCCCAACACTCATCCTAATTTTCCCATCCTACTATTGTTTGTCTAATTCCCAGCAGATAAGGAAAGCAAACCAATGCCCTCTTCTACAGGAACCTGTTATGAATGGAAAACTGTTACCCCATCTCTGCTCTGCCTTTCACTTTCATGAGTTAATTGACCCATTTCCTTCCACCTCTGCTCAGAGGCTGTTTTTCTGTGTCTGTGGTCACTCCTATTGCTGTCCTCTGGGCTCCTGCCAGTTGGGGCCTGACTTTCTTGATGAACAGTGCCCAAACTTGGATGCAGGACTCCAGCTGCGGCTTTATTGCAGAGCAGGGAAGGTTTACTTCGTGTGTCTCACATACAGCTTTTCTGTTTATGAATTCCAGTGTGATAGCTGAAAAAAAAAAGCAAACAATGTCCTGGTAGCCCTTGAGGTTTGGGCACAGTGGAGATGAGGGCCATATAAGTACATAGATGGATGCACAGAGGAAATGCAGACTTTCACCAGTCAGACTGAGGAAGCTGAGCTTGGGGAAGTGGCACTGTGTGTGCTGCTGGTGTGTGTGTGAGCCTCGGGTCTGCCCTGGCAAGCTGTGGGAGGAGGAGAGGGTCGCTCCCACCCCACCAGGACACACCCCCTGCCCACATCGGGGGCTGTGTGATTGACCCTCTCCGGGGATACACCGGGTGGGTTTTCCGTGCTGGATTCTCCCAGTCCCTGGGGCTCATACGCTGAGAGGGTCTGAACCTTTCTGCTGCTGAGCTTTGCTTTCTGTGCGTCTATCCATAGGTGTAGTTCTTCGAGCTGTTCTCATTTGCTTTCCACTCCCGAAGGAAAAAGCTCTCTGTGAAAAGATGAGTTGCACGTTTTTTCCCCTCCCCTTCAGCCCAAGCGTTAGGCAGGAGGCTGGTGCATGATGCAAAGTTGGGCTCTGCAGAGGATGGAGGGGAGGCGTCGGAGGAGCCCGCGGTGGTGGCTGGAATTCCTGTTGCCATAACAACCCGATGCAGCCCTTAAATATAGAACCGGTTTTACCCCATAGCCCGGCTCTGTCCTCTCCTCTGTAACACAGAGCAAACGGGCTTTGCTTCCTCGTTGCTGCCACCTGTCAGAGTCCCAAAGGTCAGCAGTGGGGACACCTCCAGCACGATGTTAACCCCGGTATGTGCAGTGTCTGTGGTCAGGAGATCCACTGATCATGGGCTTGGGGGTCCTGCTCCATTCAGGGCTTTGGTGTGTGGGCCCCAAATTCTGGTTTGGCCCAGTGAAAATCCTCAGGCAGGCTGGATTAAAAGCAGAAGTCCCCTAGAAGAGTGGAAAACATTTGACTGCTGGAGCAGCCCCTTGACTGCTGTGGCTGTGGGATGGGAGGGGACCAGAGCTGCTTTAGGGCTGGGCAGGGACTGGGACAAACCATGTCACAGCATCACATCACCCTGTGCAGGGGTTTGCTGTCCCTTTCCAAAGGAAAGCTTCACTGTTTTCCTGAGCTTTCCCCAGACAGACCACTTCCATTTGAAGCAGGGAAGAGGAGACAGGTGATTTTATGACTTTTTACTCCTTGTCTGTAAAGGCCCATTTTTCTCTGAGAGCCAAGCAGGACTTTCCAGCACCCTTGGTAAGCCTGGTGATGCCTAGCACAGAGGCACTGAAGGACTAGGGCTTGCTTTGCCTGTAACTATGGATGTTTACAGGTCTCCTCCTGCAAGGCACTGGCTGACAGGTACATCTCCTCTCAGACTGCAGCTTTCCAGCTTCTCAGTGCTGGGACAGCCTCCAGGTTTTTTTGGAGGTGCTCCTTCAGGATCTGAGAAGACTGAATTTAAACCTGGAAACTGTGAGCAGGCTAAAGGATTTGCTTGTATCTACAAAGTCACCCCCCCTAAAATGTGCTTTAGTCCCTATTAGGGCTGGAGCATCACGTTTCTCCTGATCAAGCAAATGGCTGAGAGGTTTGGTCTCGGATTGCACTGCAAAGACTTGTAAAGCAAACCACTGAAGTTCCTGGGATGGTTCCCCAGACAATGCTGCTTGTTTGTTCTTGTTCCTATCCTAATTAAACTTTTTCCACAGGGAAACTTTAGTTTTAGTATTTTCTTTTTTTTCCAAAATTGAACTGGTCTTTCTTGGTTTATTAAATTAAAATCTGTGAAGATAGATGCTTTAAGAACAGATACTCTGAGACCTGTTGTTCACATTATTGATTCTGTCTTTGCAGCAGGAGGACAAGTCCTCTGCACACACACTGGTACAAGATGAAGCCAGGTGCTTCAGAAGGCAAGGAAGGCACCAGAGGGACAGTGCTTCTGCTGTCACTTGCTCGGTGGCCTGGGATGGCCAGGGTGAGTGGTACCTGTGCCGTGTTACTTCAGGTGTTTGCATGGCTGCAGTAGAACATGGTCCTGAGATGAGACAATCCATTGACAGGTACCTTCTACAGGGACCCATCAGTGGCCAATGTCACCTCAGCACCCAGAGAGAAGAGTGGGAGGGAAGCTGTAAGTGCCCAGAGCTGGGGCAGCAGAACAGCTCAGTTCCTCAAGGTTTTGTTACAAAAGCTCCAAGCCAATCTAGTTTTTATTGAATTCCCTTGTCTGCAGGGGTTCTGGGGGCTATTAGCTGCTTTAACTGGAAAAGCAGCTGCTGGGACCACAGGCACTTGCTCCCAGAGGCAGCACATTCCCTGCAGCTCCAGCCCCTGGGATTTGCTCAGCCCACACCAGCCTCCAAACTGCTCAATTCATCTCCCCTCCTCCTTTCCTCTGAAAGCAGGAAGGGTTTGTGCAGCCTCATGTAGTGCCCTGAAAGTCAATTCACATTTTAAGAGGACCTTTACTTTAGAAAGGAAAAAAACACCCATGCAGAACCAATAGCTTTAGGCTAGGAATAAACTGTAACTGCTTTATGGAGCTTAAGATCCATTGTAATGATATTTGTGTTGTCCTTGTGCATCAGAAGAGCTGGATTGCTACTTGGCTTCCTCAGCCCCCCTGAATCAAAGGGATTGGCCTGGGCAAGGCAGGCAAAGATCACCCGCACAAACATTGGGCCTGAAGAGGAGGCTTTGATGTGTTGCTGAGCAGAGGTATTTAATTAACCTCCTCTATTGATTTTGATGAAGAACCACCTTCACTTTTTATGTGCAAGAGAAAAAGAGACTGTTTGAAGAGCAGCCACGTGGAGGGTGGCCAAGTCAGTGCTGGGATGGGCTCGATTCTTCACCTCTGGTTTTCCTGTGCAAGACTGTGGTTGACCTTTGGGAACATGCCAGAAAAATAGAGACAGAGTGAGGGAGCTGAAGAAAACTGACAGCAGGTGAGCAGTGGCCTCTGAGCACAGACAGCACATGCAGAGGACCTGCTCTGTGGTGGGATGGAAGGGGTGAGGGGAGGCTGGTTTCCCCCAGCACCATCTGTTGGTGCTTCTGGCTGTGGTGATGCCCAAGGCAAGGTGGGTCACCCCTCAGCAGCCTTACACAACCCCCAAGGGTCAGGGCCATGGTGGGGGCTCTGCCTTGTTCTGCAGCCCAACAGCAGAGAAGAGGGAGGTTGAAAATGTAGGCTAAGCTTGAACTTTAAAGGCCATCAAAGGATTTTGGAGAACAAGTGTGAAATATTGAAATGGCTACTTTCTCTTCAGACATGATGGTTGTTGGGAAGTTTGGGAGTTTGCTAGGATTTCCTGATTTACTGGAGCTTAACAGATTTCTCCCCTGGTATTTTAAGTTTTTGTATTACATCACCTGGGTTGTTAATATTTAATACATGGGGAAAGTCTGTGACTACATCCATTTTGTCCTTTTTGGTTAGCTGGTGTTGGATATTCTTCCCCTGCAGAACTCATGCATACAGTGAAAAGGGCATGTTTGGAAGAGCTCGTTAAAATTCAGGGGGAGTAGTGCTGTCCCATGTGAAGTAGTTTAATCTGAGAGCCTTCAAGAAAGGCTTATTGCATCACCCACAAACACTTTGGGGAAAAACAGGGAAGGAGAAGAGTGTTAGATAAGCTGCTTTAAAATGATCTCCATAATCCTCCAAATTAAAATGTATTTTATTAAATACAGGTTACAGATGAAAAACAACCCAAGAAAAGCTGGAAGTGACCCTTCCCAGAGACAATTTATGCTATTCCTGGGCTGTGAGTGGATGTCACTGAGATCAAAGCTCTCCCCCTGCAAGGAGCCAGCCCCATTGGTGGCATGAGATGCCTTTTCCCCAGGGAGAAAGGTTTCCTCAGCACTGGAAGTAACATTAAGTAGTCACTTGAAACTCAATTTGACCCCACTCTGTGTCCTTTACAGCCATTGGCATGAGGCTTTCTGACCCCAAAGCAGCTCCAGCTTTTACTGTTCTGGAACAGCACAAAGGAGGGAAGAAGGAAGAGTGCATTTCCTGAAGACTTAGGGCAATTGAGGTCAGGGAGTGGCCAAGAAGGGCTGTTTTTGTGCAACTTTTTCAAGTCCTCCCTGTTTTCTGCCTGCTTCTCATATAAGATGAGCCACAAAAAGCTTAACCTGTTGGGTACTCCCATCAGCCTGATTCTCACAGAGACATGTGACTCCTGTGAGAGCTTCTGCTTCTGACAGCAGCAGCCTCTGACAACGTGCTCCCCATCAGCAGCAGTAACAGCGACAAGGCAAACAATCTTGGTAGGAATCACTAAAGGATATCTCTTCAGCTTTAAAGTACATTTAGCTGCTCGCTCATCCCCCACCCCATGCTGCCTTTGGCAGCCTGCTTTAAACCTTCTCAGTCTCAATTTCTCCCAGTCTGAAAGGGGATATTATGGTACTTTCCTCCCAGGAACCATGTGAGATTGCTCTCTGAGTGCAGAGTCCTTTTAGAGCCCACATATGCAAGAGCAGAGCAATTCTTGCTCTCATTATCCTGAGGAAACTCGCTGCACTCCAGGACATTCAAGTGATGGCATTTTTCCAGGATTAGACCACAAAGCAGATTTTGTCTGTGTCTGAGTTTGGTGTTTGCTTTGCCTCTAAGGCTGAGCCCTCAGCCTGTGTTTGTTAAAGAGGAGCTGGGCAAGAGATGTGCCAGGGATGGAAATCAGGGGACTATATGCATGTTGACCATGGAGGGAGCTTAAGGAGGGCAGGAAGGGCCTTCTGCCTCTGAATTCCTGGGAATGACACTGCATCCAGGTCCTGGACCCTGGCTCTCCCCAAAGACTGTCCAGTCTGCCTGCAGACATGTGGGAGTGGTGTGCCACAGCCCCAAAGGGTGTGAACTCCTGCAGGGCCATTTGGGGTCTGCAGCCAGGAAAGTGGCTGGATGGATGAGCACTTGGTCACCCCTGCAAGAGGCCACATGTCCACTGCTGCAAAGACTGACTAACCCCTCTAGCTCTGGTACCCCCCTCCTGAGGGATGATTAATGTGAGCCTCCAGCCCTTTAGGGCCTAATAAATCTGCAGTTGCTGAATAACACAGCGAGTCCGATTGCTTCCCAGGGTTCAGTGCTTAAAGCTAAATGTTAGATAACATATTATAGGTGGCTGGTTTTCCCTCAGTGCCAGCCCTGCCTGAACAGTGAAAGCCAAGAGGAAGAAACATCCCTCAGCCCTTCCATGGGTGCAGGGGCTGGGGGAGTCCTGCTGACACCAGAGCCTTCTGGCCAGGACAGAAAACAGGGGCCCCAAGTGCTTGGTCAGGTTGAGAGGTAGGAGAAAATTTCTCAGGTCCTTTTGCAAATTCCCTAGCAGCTGGGTGACAGGGACAAATCAGCCCACTGGGGGCTTTTTATTCCTCAACCAGAAAAAGGTTTGTGTATTTTTCCTTCTTGAAGCAATTGTATTTGTTCGCAGACCTGACATGAACAAGACAGATGCAGCAAGGAGGTGATGTTTTACATGCTTCAGGGAATAGGCTGGTGCTTCCATAGCTTTCAGCCAGTCCCCCAGAAGCATCCTCATCAGGGTAAGAGGAAAGGTGGGTCTGATGGAGCCATCCTTGGGAAGAGGAGCCATGGGGTCTGTGCTTGTGGTCAGTGAGCACAGACAGAGACTGAAGAGATGCGTGGGAGGAAATGCACATCCTGGGAAAGGCAGAAAGCTGGAGCCAAGGAGGATGGCTCTGAATGTGCTTTGTGGGAACCTGAACCAAAAGTTTCTCTGATAACCAATATGCATTGGCGTGTTTCCTGCCCTCTTCCCAAAGGCCAAAGGAGCCCAAGGCTGACTAAGAAGCAGGAGCCATTGGCAGAGTGGTGCCAGGCAAGCAAGGATGCAGCTCTGGCCAGCCTTTCCTCAAGGCAGAAGGAGGGAAGGAAGGCTGTCTGAAAAGGAGGGGCTTTGGGCACTCCTGGGACTTCAAAATGCATCTTAAAATTTTAGCCAAGCTGAAAACTTCAACTCTTTACAGGACAGGGTGCCCCTGTGGCTACTGTCCTCCCTCCTCACCTGTCTTTTCCATAGCTGAGGCAGCCTTCAGAGACTTTGCCCTCCATCAAGGGGCATTTGCTCCCTGGTTCCTGCTGAGACCTCACGGCTCTTCCTCCCCCCATCTCTCACTTTTGCAGATATCCAGTTCAGCAGCCCAGCCCTCACAGATCCTTTGGGGCTTCTCTGAGGATCCAGAGAGCCTGGCAGAGGTCAGGCTCTGCTTTCTGGACTAACGAGCTCTTGCAGACTTGTAAATATATATGAACACTTTGGAAAAGGCTTCCTTTTACCCTGGGGAGAGGAGGAGCTGGTGGAGGGCAAGAGTGTATAGTGGAGCAGGCTGGGGGCAGGCCAGGGGCCAGGAAGTGGCCAAGGTTCACCCCTTGCAGGCAGAACACACTCCCCCATAGCAGCCACAGCTGAATTCCCCCAAAAGGGGCTTTCAGCGGGGAGGATGTGAGGATGGAGCTCAGCTGCTGTTGGCATCATCCAAGCTCTGCCTGGGATTTTTGGAGAGAGCCTTTTTTCTTTAAGATTCATTTTTGGATTGGATTTTGCTGTCTCTTTCCAGTATTCTCTTCTCCCCTGGTATTCCAGTGTTTCCATGCTCCTAGGCTCTCGGTAGCACAAGCATGTCTGTCTATCTATCTATCTATCTATCTATCTATCTATCTATCTATCTCAGGTTTTTTGCACTTTATGACACTTGTTACGGATCTCTGCTAAGAAACATGATAATATTTTTTTTCCCACTTAAGGGAAAGGATTTTGAGCTACAAAAGAAAATCTGCATTGTATCTAAAGTGTCTCCAGTCTGGAAAGAAAATCCCTGGAAACTAAGGGAATCCTTAAAGGGACATAATAGGAAACAATCTGTAACAGAGACAGCTTATTGTGCATGATTGTCTTTCCCACTCCCAAGGATAAGCACAAGGCCCTTGGGCTGCAAGAACAATATGGGTTATTGTTACATCTTAAAGCTCATTTTAGAATGTGAAACTCAGCAATGGGGAAGCAGCCAGAACTCGGGGCTACTGGAGCTGCTGTGCCTCTCTCTGTGGGACAGAGACCCTGTGCCCCATATGCCACCACTGGGGTGGGCCTGAGTGCTGGTTCACAGGCGGGCCCAAAGACTTCCTTTTCTCATGGCCCTTTGTTTCCCCGTGACCAGAAGAACGATGTAAACCATTCCTCCCTTGCTTCACAGGACGGACAGGAAGATGCCAGACTGTTGTACAGGCGTGGGTGTTTGGGAAGATGTGATACTTTTCCTTATGCAGGTAGAGGAGTCACTGCAGATCAGCAAAGGGATATTTCCAAACTTAGGTTCAGCCTATTTCCCTTTAATGTTGTAGCACAACAAACAGTGCCTTACAGACCTTTTGTGCCTGGCAGTGAAATCCAGATATGTCTGTTCCACTGACTACAAGCCCAGGAGAACAGTTGTATGCTGTACTCCGCATATTTCCTTCAAAGTACTTGGGATTTAAGGTGTTTCCTTGTCAATAACTGCTGTAATACCTGGAGAGACGCAGGATCTGCCACAAACTGCATCCAAACGTTTGGCTGGCTCCATAGGCTGGTGAAATAACAAACAATAAATTAAGTTCGCAAAGCTCAGAGTACAAAAGTATCAATTGAAAAGTGTATCCAAACCAAGAGTGGGTGAGGTAACCTTGGAGAAGAGCGAGCAGGCTGCACATTTCTGCATCCTCAGGCCTGCGCTGCCCCTTGCTGACAAACTCTCTGTGTGGGACAAGAAATACTGCAGGGAAAGGTCATTCTGGGGGGTGGAAACATCCTCTCCTCTCCCCACACTCCTGGATCACCCCAGGCACAGCCAGCCAGAGGATTTAGACCCCTAGCCTTGATCAGGGGTTTAATCTCTTTTGTAAGAGGAGTAAAATAGGATCTGGAGGTGAAATGATGAGAAAGCAACAGAACAACTCTGGATACTGCCCTAATGTTTGTCCTATACTGGAGGTTTCGGTGGGGTAGGAGGAGCTACTTCACTGGAGGGGCACTGGGCTGGGATTAAGCTGATCAACAGATTTTATTCCCAATTCTTCCTTCCACCTCCCCTCTGAATGATCTTGGTTTTCTCTATCTTAATTTCCTCTTCTCCAAAAGGAAGGTAGCAGCCCCCTTCTTGTAAGAAATTCCTAAATATACAGACGATACACAGTTGCGAGAGGTACTGGAAAAAAACAAACAGTGTTTGGAGTTTCAGAAGGCGACCTCTGAAGAAGATACGGACATACAAACACCAAATACAACAGTAACACTGACATTGTGTACACTGGGCAACAGGAAGCAAGCAGGGACTAGGGAGAGAAGCATAGAAAGTGGGGAAAATCAGCCCTGAGTCTCCTTTTGCCTAGTTAATCACATAAAATCAGACACCTGGTTCCTATTCCGGAAACGTTGTAGCAAGAATTGTCGCCAGAGTCCCCGAGTCCTGGTCAATCAATGCGAGAGGAGAAGGGGCTAATGAGCACAGCTGTGTGCCTCCAGTAACTGGCCCGACGCACAGGTGAGCTGCATTAAGTGATGCTAATTGGCACTAATGAAGCTCTGGGCTCCGCGTGAGGGCCGTTTCCCCTGTTGGGAGTGAAGAAGAAAGGCAAGAAGGACACAGAGTAGCAAAGGAGTACTTTGAATGCTGTGACTGCCAGGAAAGTCACCGTTTTCTCCATTTCTGCTGTTTTCAGGTTAGTAAATGCTTCTTTATGCGATATTTATGGTCCTAATCGGTGGCAGAGATCCACAACTATTCCTCCTCTCTGTTTCTGCAAACGCCCGCGACCGTTCTGAGGGCAGACTGAGGGGCAGCTGGGGTGGGGGCGAGGGCCGGGTTTGCCCTCACACCCGGGCGCTGAGCGGGGAGCAGCAGAGCTCGGTGAGGCACCG
>VXBX01006129.1:29182-136485 GCA_013400415.1 Scytalopus superciliaris
GTCCCCCCCACCCGCGGATTAGCGGGGCGGGCGGGGACCCACGGCCGCCTCTCCCACAGGTCTGGGGCATGGAGGGGAAGGAGAGGTGAGCAGAGCCGGCCCCCGCGCCCTGCCCCGCGCCGCACCTTGGAGCCCACAGCCTGAGGGGGACCAGCGATGCCTCTGGGGATGAACAAGCATGGATCTCGCTCTACTACCTCTCTGCCTCCGGACCCCACCGAGATCGTCAGGAGCAAGGCCTGCTCCCGGAGGGTCAAGCTCAACGTGGGGGGGCTGGCCCACGAGGTTCTCTGGCGGACCCTGGACAGGTTGCCGCGGACCAGGCTGGGTAAGCTCAGAGACTGCAACACACATGACTCCCTCATGGAGATCTGTGATGACTACAACCTGGAGGAGAACGAGTACTTCTTCGACAGGCATCCCGGGGCATTCACCTCAATCTTGAACTTCTACCGCACTGGCAAGCTGCACATGATGGAGGAGATGTGCGCCTTGTCCTTCAGCCAGGAGCTGGACTACTGGGGGGTGGACGAGATCTACCTGGAGTCCTGCTGCCAGGCCCGCTACCACCAGAAGAAGGAGCAGATGAATGAGGAGCTGAAGAGAGAAGCTGAGACCCTGAGGGAAAGGGAAGGGGAGGAATTTGATAACACTTGCTGTGCTGAGAAAAGGAAAAAGCTCTGGGACCTCCTGGAGAAGCCCAACTCCTCCGTAGCGGCCAAGGTAAGAGTTCCATGTTTGTTCTTGAGTCTTTCTCTGCTGGCTCATGGTTGGTGGCACTTACATGAGGCATTGTCCTGCTGCCCTTGCTTTAGCCTCTGGGCACTTGTGGCTGGCCAGATGCTGGGAGTGAAGGGGAGAAAGGCCACTTGGATGCAAATGAGTTTTAACATATCTTTTTATGTGTACTTTGGAGGTGATCTGGTTTGAGGTTCCCTGGGGCTGCCCTAGGCTGCTCAGCGTGGGAAAAGCTTCACTAAGCAGTGGGTCAGCAGAACTGCTGTGGCTGGAGGTCTTACACTTGTTATCCAATGGCCTGACTTGGTGCAGTTTGTAGTAGAGATTTGTTTGGGCCTTAAAACAAGCATGTCTCCTGCTGCTCAGTCAAATTGGCCTCCAAGAAGAGGAAATCTGCTTGAACTCTTAGACGTGGGTCCAATCAGGAAATAATGCTGTACTTTCCATTCTAGGGCTTAATTTAAATATTTTGTGGTGAAATGCATCTCGTAATTATTTAGATCATGCAGTCCCAGGTTGCAGGTTTGCTAGTGTTTGAATATCATCCTTTACCTGATTCCAGCTTATTTTAAGTCTCCCTGTGCAATAGTGATGCAGCTCTGTCTCTGTCAATAGCTCAAGTGCTGGTTACTCTGTAGTTGGTGCCAGTGCACCAGATCTATTTGAAGGCATTTTGAAGATAAGATCCATGTTGGGAGAAACCAATATCAGAGTTGGCTCTGATAATTTAGCTGCCTCGTGTTAGTCACATTTTCTTGAGTGAGGAAAATCTCTGTGAACACAGTGATTCAGTAACCATGGGGACAAAAGTGAAGGGGGAGAGGTTGAAAACTGTGGGATGAATAACTGAAAAGCATGAGAGACTGAGCAGTAGGGACCAAAACTTGAATTTTGTATGTACTCATAGAAAGGTCCTCTCTGCATGGCAAAGTAGAAAGAGGCCCCAGCTACCTCTGTAATGCAACTCCCTGTTGTATGTACATTGACAAATGCAAACCTTAACTCTGTCCCTCAGGAAATCTGTTTGTGGTGGGTTGTGAAAACAAGACTTCTTTCCCTCTCTTTTCTCTTCACAAAATGCTGCACATCATGAACCAAGAGCATGTACGAAAGTTTGAGGAAGGTATTTTATGAACTGGCTTATCCTGGCAGGGGAAGGGAGAGGCATGGTCTGGCTGCTGAACCCCTTATCACTTTTTTTAATGACAAGTGAAGCCCCAGAATGTGTCTCTCTCTCCGGTGGCACAGATGACACTGTGCTGAATGCATTAATAATTTATAAGGCTCCTTTGGCACAGTTCTGGAATCCTGAAACACAGGCCCCGGGCTTCACTGTCTGTGGCACTGACTCAAAATCCATTAGGGACTGTTGATGTTCATGATTTATTGTATATGAGCAGGGGTCATTCTTGCCAAATAAGTGTCTTTTGTGATTTATAAATGAAATATACTCTAGCTTCATTTTCTGAGAAAATTCTCGGAGTAAGTGCACTCTCCTTTGCAGGCTCTGGATTAATTGAGAGTGAATGGTAATGCATCATTACCCCTAGCATTTAAAGCTGCCATTCTGTGCCTTCATTACTGCAATGAAAGTGATGCTGTACATTCTCAGACCTCAAATATTCCAGCAGTTCCCAAACACAGATTCCCACTCATTTCAAGTGTAGCAGTGAAAATGGGCCTGATGAACAATTAGCTTAGCAAGCAGGGACAGAAGCGTGGCTAAGCCTATTCTTTATCCAATTTGCTCCCTGCTGGTGGATAACTTTTCCCTCGAGCCAGAGTATGCCCTTTGCTTTGATCACCTTCATGAGAATTCAATCCACATATTGAATAGATTGGACTCGCTCTTCAGCTTCTGATGGAAGGACGTGGGGAGAGGGACTTGGCAGCCTGACCTGTTATCTGACCTATCCAGCTGTGCCCAGGCTCCCTTTTGGGCTGTGTTTGTTAAATCTGAGCTTCTGCCTGACAGCTTCTGGCCAGCTTTCCTCAGCTGGCTGCTCCGTGGAGCACTTTGCTGAGGCCATGGGCCTCTGGGAACTTCTGTCACCTCTCCTAAAGCCAGACTCCATCTGCCAGGTCTGGGAGCTCAAACTGTTTCTAGGGAAAGGGAACAAAGTAAACTGTTGTGAGGTTTAATGTCACGCAAGGGCCTAAACCCGCCGCTGGGGAAACCTGAACTACTGTCGCTTATTCTTTTTTTTTCAGACTTGTGCCACTCAAGGGTTTTTCATGTATCAACTGTAACAAATACAAGATGCGTGTTCTCTTTAAGAAATCATGAAAATGGCTACAAGTGCAGGTTCTCTCCCAAAGCCAACACAATCCTCTGTAGCTGTGCCTGTTTGTCCAACTCCTGCTCCAGCATGGGGGGGCCTTGGCTGTCAGCGTTGGTTGTGTTTTAGCACATTTGCTCACCTGACCCTTTCATACCAGCTTACTGTAGAACTTCTCAGGGTTATACTGGGACGAGTTAAATGCTGAGAGACAGTGTTGTCTTTAATTTTTTGTTTGGGGTTTAGGGGCTTGGGTTTGCTGCTTTTTTTGTTGCTGTTCTTGGGGGCGTTGTTGTTTTGGATCTTTTTGTTTTGTTTTGGGGCTTTTTTGTGGGTTTTATCTTCATTATTTATTTAAATGGGATTGTATGTGATGCACCCCAGGGTGGAAAACAGCATTCGAATAAGAGAAGAATCCCCCAGACCCTAATTTTTGTTGCTCTCTTATGAACTAGGGATTTACCCTTATTTACCCAGCCCTGCCAGAGGGGTGTTTGCTCTCCCACCCTGTACCTGCAGCTGCACCGCCCCTGTGTGAGGTGTCAGACCCATGGGCAGTACCCCAGCCCTTCCCCAGGGCCAGACAGTGCAGCCAGTACCCAAAACATTTCACCCACCAGTCCACTGAGCTTGGAGGTCCTCACTGTTCTGTACACCCCTGCACTCACCCTGCCCAGTGGGAAAACCCCCATGCACAAAACTGAGCACTGAGGGACTTGCCCTCCACCAAATGAAAAAGTATTTACCAGGCAGTTATTTAACAAAACTTTCCATTCACCTCTTTCTCTCTAACCGTGGAATATATTTTAAAGGGTCTGATTCTCCTTTCTATGGTTATTTGCCTACATATCTCTGAGAAATACCCACTGCAGGCTGTGTGGATCCTTCCTTCTCTTCCTGCAGTCAGTTTTTGCACGTTCATGCTTATTTTTATCATTCTCCCAGCCTATCTTGATAGTTTGGTGGTTGATTTTTGGTTTTGTTTTTTTTTCAAGGAGTATTCTTTCTGTACTTTTGTGTACTCACAATGTGTATTTTAACCACAGAGAACTCTGGTGCTCACTTCTCTCAGGATTTACCGTAGAAGAGGACAAGGTGCAGATATTTTCTGGAGTAGCTCTTTACATTTTGTTGCATGGTAGTCTTCTTTTCCTCCGGAAAGAAAAGCAGCTCTTTAGAAGCCAAGCAGAACTGCTGCTTTTCTTTGGGGCTTAGTGTCCATGCCAGGGCAGTAGTGGCTAGCAGTGCTCCACCACTCTGGTCTGGGCTTTTCATTGTAATTGCTCTTTCTCTTGCCAAGGCTAAGCCTGGGCAGCTGGTTCCTGTCACCCACAGCCCAGCTGGCAGCCCTGGATTGCCAAAGTCCCTCCTGAAGCTGTTGCTTTCTACTAACCAAGGCTCGTTAGGATCCATGGCTCTCTCACCTCCCTGGTGAGACACTTGTGCCCCTCAGGAGAACCAGCCTAGCTGTAATTTTAACTAGATTTCATGTGGTATCCTGAAAAATCACAGATTTCAGTTGTTTCATGTTTTTCAGTGTAAACAAATAACAAATTAGACCAACTTGACATCTTAAATTAACGTATGTGGTTTTGGAAATTCTCTGATCACCTGGACCTTTTCAGCAACTCTGCAAGAGCATTGCCCTCTTTGCCTCTTAAGAAGAAAGGATTTCTTTTCCTCCTTTAGTCCTTACAAATTATTTCCCTGATCAATATTTGAGCAATTAGTGTTGCACAGAAAGGGGGGGGGGAAGTCTGCTCGTCTTACAGACTCCTCTGCATGTGCTGGTTTCATCTATTTTTCTCTTGCTGTCCTGAAGGCTGAGAAAAACACGATGACATCACCCACTTTGCAAAAAGCTTCTCTGCATATCTGCATGTCAAGTAGGATGTGCACTTCCTCTCCTCCTCGCTGCCTCCACTTCCCACTTGTCCCTGTCCTGTTGGAGCTCAGCTGCAGCAGTCCCTCCCTTCTGACAGGCTATTTTTCATCCTTTCCCCTGCTCCTGCTATGCCTCTGCCAGTGCAATAATGTCACATTTATCCTTGAAAACATGCAACTCCAGTTCCATAATCTCATTATGCATGCCTCTATATTCCTTGAACAGCTTTTCTCTGCTGCCCACTGCTCTCTGCTGCTAATCTCTGGATGCATTGCTTAGGGATTGGGGAGGCTGCTCTGTAAGCTCTTTTCTTATTATTGTTGATAGTAGTGACAAAATAAGAATGATAAAAGCCTCTTGGAGATGCATTTGCTACATCTAGAGCGTTCTTCCCCCACATGGGCTTTCTATTCCTGGCCCTCCCTTATGGTGTGCAGTTTTCATTCATCTCTAAACCTGCCTGAATTTAGCATTCAGCAGAGGAAACCCCTCTCCTGAATTGCAGGGGTCACATCTTAGCCATGTCTTGTCTGTCTCTGAGGGTTCTGTCACAGGGCAGATGTTGACTTGGACTATTAAAGTCAGATTGCCCATGTTTTGCTTGCATCTGTGACTTTGTGTGTGTGATGCAGCTACTGCCTCGGCTTTTTTTGCTATATATAGGAGACATTTTCCCTTCATCCAAAGTGAACTCTATCTTCAAAGATCCTCAAAAGCAGAGGCTCATTCCAAAGCCTGTCCCCTGGGCTCAGGGATTTGCCACTTTGGTCTGTAGCTAATCACTGGGTTTCTAGCACAGCGCTGTCCTGTGGACACACAATTGATTACTGTTCTATATCAATCTCTTTTCATCCTGCAGCTCCTTTCTGGGTGCTTGTCCTTCCAGTGGGCTGAAATCTTTAGTCTGGAGAGCCTTCATTCCTACATTTAGTTGCCTGCAGTATGTCCTCTGTATCTGCCTCAGGGATGACCTTCCCACAATGTATTGCCATGCTGAGAGTTCCCAGAACTCTTCTCCATTACAGCCTCCATAAATTCCAGGTTGGGGGAGAAAAACCCCTCCCAAACCCCAGTAATGTTGCCTGCCTGATAACTGTGTCCTGTGATTCTTTCCTGGCACTACACAGTCGTGCTGGGAGTCCTCCTAACACGCTGTGGCTGATGGCATTGCATCCTACGTTCATCCTGCATGGGATGCATCCACCAACAAAGAGGCTGTTCTAAGCTCTCCAGGGATCCTCACCCTTTTAAGGGGATCCTTTCTCCAGACCTGTTACTGCAGTCCTTGGATCCAGGATCCAGGCAGGCAGTTGCCTGGCACTTCCTGCCTGAAGATGGTATGAATTCAGCAGTTTCCAATCCAAGCCTGCAGCTCTGCAGTCCCTGAAGAATTTTATAAAAGGAAAGTTAATTGTTAGACATGGTATTTATTTTTATGTACTTGCCATCTAGTCCATGAAGCACAGTATGCATGAATACATGTGTAGGCATCCTCCTGGATTTTTAACGTGTCTGTAACTTTCTGCTAGGAGAGTCTGGAACAAGTCTGTGGTCCTGCCTGAGCATCCACATCCTTGTGAGCCTGCCCACCTTGGGAGGGAAGCGAAAGCTTACATGCTTGGGCTGTATTCCTTGGAGGATGTGTGCTATAGAAGTATAGTCAATGCTATTTTTAAAGCACCAGCTCTCATTTGTACCTTTGAAAAAAATCTCCTCAGAGAAATTAATTCCCTTTGCTGCTCATCGTTCTCCCATCCTGTTCAGCCTGAGAGCAGACAGAGTTTGAGGCACCAACATCACCAGTGAAAAAGCAGGAAATCTTGCAACAATGGAAAATCCCTGTTTTGTTCAGCTACAACTGCAGAGGTTTAGTAACAATGGGATTCAGAAGAAAAGTGCTGGGCCTGATATTCCCCCCCTCAAGGAGAGGCTGGTGTGGTGTAATGTGCAGGTGCAGCTCTGGCTGGTACCTGTGCAAGGTACCTGTACAAAGCACATGTGCCTGAGCCTGGCCCTGCCCCACAGGTACACCCTGCCCATGGTAGGTCAGAGCTGGCTCTGCACAGGCACTCCAGAGCTCTCTGGAAAATCCATTCTTTTCATTTTTTAAAAACACTTTAACTCCTCTTACACATTGGGATGAATATTCTTGCCATCGCATTCCTCCTTTTACCCATTCGTCCAATCACAAGTTCCTTATGATTTCTCTTGATGTGAATGCCCCCATGGAGAGGAATAACCCAATGTTACTTTTACAACATGAGCGTTGCTATTTGTCATTGCTAATGGCAAAATATTTATGTCAAAGAAAGTTCACAGCTGATCACTTAGTTCTTATAATAAACACAGTCAATATGATTTACTCCATGGAGAGATCTGGCAGCAACAGAGGCACAATGTGGCCAATGTAAGCAAGGCATTTAATATGAGCCTTCTCTCAAGAAGCTGTACATAGAAGCTCTACATTATCGCTGCTTCTGCTATGTTCAGGCAGACAAGGATCAGAGCCTGACTGTGATGAGAGTTGCCCAGTTTGACTCCTAGATCGAGGGGCTCAGCTCCATCATGAGCTGGGTTGGCTTCCTGTGTTGCATCGGGGCTGGTTCAGGGATCCCTCCCCACTGCCTGACCGGCATGCCTGAGCTGCTTTAGCACTCTTTATCCTTACGATGACCTTGCCCTAAGTTTAGTCCCTGAGGCAATAGCCACATGTTCACCTCCTGACATTCTCAGTTACTCAGTACAGCAAAAGTAAACCTTATAGTGAGCTTCCCCCCGTTTGACTGGTCTCTGGATTCTGCCCACTGTCCTAGCTTTTCTTTTGGCCTCTCCTGTCTCCTATACAGCCTGGTGCTAGCTGAACATGTTTACCAGTAGGACTTGGTGAAGTCTTGTTCTGATTTTTAATGAAAATTTCTGCCCTTTATTGTAGAGCAAAGCTGGCAGAGCGCTGAGCATCCCTAGGCAAGCACTGTGCATTTGTGCCTGCTCTGGCCCCTTCCCAAGCACTAGATCCCAAGCACATTTGTCTTCTAGGTCCCCCAATAACACCAGCAGCCCCACTCCTCCTGTGTAGGGTAAAACTCCCACTGAGTGTAATGGGAACAGATGAGTATTATAACGTCTATGCTCATCAAGCAAAGCTCTCAAAGTGCTTTGAAAAGATGGATTAGTTAAGGCTGGGACAAACCTGTGATATATGTATTATCCCCATCTTAAAGTGAAGAGGTGACCATTGCCCAAGGGCAGCAAGGAAGACAGGGCAGAGCTGGGGGGAGACCCCAGCTTCCCACTGTTCCATGTGACTAGGAAGTTTTTGTGGTATGGATGATTTTCCAGCAGTCCCTACCTGCTGCATACAGTCAGATCTTACAGAGGGCAAGGTGCTGGAAGCTCTCTGGCAGTTTATCCAAGGGGACAGAGTGAGAAATCAAACCTCTCCTTGTTTTAGCACAGGTATTCCTACTGGAATGAGTCCAGCCTGCATGGGAAGGTGCTGGAAAGCTTTGTCAGGTTTGAGGGAATGAGTGGTTACAGAAAAATAGCAGATTTTGCTCTGGTAGATCTAAAAGCAGAAGGTCTGTAGTGAGGTGTTTTCCGCATGCTCTGATGCAGCTCTCGCTCTAGGGAGGGGGTGCTGCTGAACTGTTTTGAATAGCAAGAGAGTAAATATATATTAGACTAACAAATATAAAAAACTTGTGTTGTGAAATGATTGAATAAATAATAATGCATATCCACTACAGTATATATTGATATGTATGCACATGTATTAAAACTGCTCTTGCATATGGGGGTTTCTTTGTATCAAAGTTAACCTGTGTAAGGAAGGTATTTATTTTCAATTAAGAACTAACCTAAGCAACCAGCTCCACTTGGGCACAGCAAATGTAATGAACAACTCAAGCATTACTCAAGAGGAATGGTGTCTCCTCAGACAAGGCAATTGCCACCCATGGCAGTGACAGCACCAGTGAGGGACAGCTCGTGGGCTTTCAGTCACTTGGGACCTCCCTTCAGTCCGGTCTCAAAGATGTACCTGCATTTTCAGGTGTGTTCCCCCTTTCTGCATTCACAAGTCCTTCCCAGTCCCACTGTGATTCCTGTGAGTGTTTTTGCTGAAGTTTGCAGTTATTCTGCTTCAGCCATTTGGACCTTTGGTCCCATGACTGGGTGGTTTGTGACCCTTCCCCTGAGGGGCTGGCACTGCAGCAGGGCCTTAGCTTAGCACGCAGGTTATGTGTGTGAAACCTGGGTTTAGACAAGAGAAATCAGTAGCAAAGCCAATACCAAAGCACTGGCTAAGACCTGAAACTCATATTGACAACACCCATCTAGTAATCATCTAATCTGATAAAAAACTTATGCCACCAATAAAAGCTGGTGAATAGTCAAAGCAAACGGAAGGAACAATTCATTTGAAAGTTCTTTTTTTTTTCTCCTGCTGTATATAGATTCTCTAGCCAAAAGCACAGATGAGTTTGGTTTTATTTTATTTAAGTCCATTTGCTCTTGCTCATTTTTGAACAAAATAGAGCTGTAAATCTCATTTGCAGTACATAAACAGCATAAACACTAGAAAAGCTCTATCATTCATTATGCTTACCAAATTTTATATCAGACTTCAGATTCCTTGTGGATATCTCTTAAAACCCCCTTCATTTTGCTAAAAGAATAAATTGAAGATGTGAGCAAAGAGGTCTGTCAGAGTGTCACCACTTAAAGTCTTTGGTAGGGGCAGGAACTGTAGCAAACACACTTTCCATGACACGGAATCTCTTCCATGTGCCAGCTGTGCTTCCCTTGGCTGGTTTCAATGACATGTGATGGCAGCATAAACTGGGAAGGGAAACATGTTGTGGCACAAAGCACCAGGAGCAGCAACTTGGATCCCTGAGGACCCTTTTTTGAGTGACTATGTCCAGTCATTTTCTATCCTTTCCTGCAGTGATGTGGTGTTTGTCCATCCCTGGCCTTCTCTGTCCTGGCATGTGAGTGCATTGTGTTTGTCTTCCTAGTTGCTTTGTCAAGGAGATTATTCTGGCTTACTTGGAGAGGGTACAGGGGGACTAAATGGCTTCTCAGGGTCTGTGATGGAGTTGCAGTTCACACCTAACCTCTGGACCACCTTTTTCTCTGGTGCAGCTGGATTCCAGCCATTAATGTTCAAGTGGCAGCTGTGGTGCATACGAGTTTGCCACTTCCACGGAACTGCCTAGGAATCCCTCTGAGATTGGGTTTCTTGATATTTCTGGGAATCTCACTTGTGTCTGGCACATTCTCAGCACTGAGAAACTTGGTTCACACAGCTGTGATTTTTCTGTTTCTTTTGAAATGTCCATATCTTGCTTTGTATACTTCACTGCTTCTGCAGCACATGTTTTTGTCAGCCTTAGTGATCACACATTAAACAAACTCTCTACTTCTTGTAATTGGTGCATTTGACCACTTTCACTATTAGCAATGTCTGTAACAACCCTGTACTTCTCCATATCTGGCCACTCTCAAAAACTATGAATACCTCAAGTGTCTGGATAGACAGAGAGTGGAACTCGCTTTCTGAGGCAGTGTTTGCTGTCTTTGCCAGAACCACCCAGCCTCCCTGGTGGAATAAGGAGCTTTCACGCCTTGTTTACTTACTTCTGGATTTTTTGTGAATCTGTCCTTCATAGCATAGAAGTTGAATATTTTTAGAAAATAAAAGGATAAAAAAAAGAAATGTTGTCTCCCCTCCTGTCAATGTGCCAGGAGTTTATTAATAATACATAATAATTATACCTTGCATTTCTTAGCTGCTTTCATCTGTGGATCTAAAAGTGCTTCACAAACATTAATTAAGCAATCCTCACACCTGCCTGGTGCAATAACTATTGCTATCAATCTGCACTGAAATATGACAATGCAGAAGAAATAGTAAATAAGAAAATCTCCCAGACACAGGCAACAGCAAAGCTGGTCTAGAAAGGTAAAGCAGCTGGAGCAGATGCCATCGTTCCATGGCTGTACTTTGTGTGAATCCAGCAGTCTGCCTCTGGAGCTGAGTGGTGCTGGACACAGCAGCCAGGAGATTTTCTTGACCAACACAGTGTTTTCTCTGCTGGCAAGAGGAAAGTTGTGCCTGACAGCGGAGCTGGTGGCAGCAGAGCTGGTGGCAGCAGAGCTGGTGGCAGCAGGGCTCTCCAGTGCAGCCTCAGCGATGGGATTTACTGATCCTCGCTCCCAGAGAGCTCTGTTTGTTATCCTGGGCAGGAGGGGGTCCCGGGGGGCAGCACAGCCAAGTGCACGTAGCGTCTCACAAAGGGTCTCTTTAACACTCGTGACCACCCAGATGACATTCACACTCCCTGTATGTGTTTTGACCTTTTCATTACTCCAAATCTCTATATGTGGCTCAGCAGGACAGGACTCTTTTGGGCTGTCTTGGTAAGATGTTTGCACCACGCATAAAACGTGCTGCATTTTAGGACATGTCAGGTATCAGTGCACTTTGCTAATCAACGTGTTTGTGCTCTCTCTGTGTTTACACACAGTGTTACTCTATAGGTGTAACCTTAGAGCTCAGCAATCCCAGAGAATGATCTCATTTAACACCTGTAGTCCTGGCCAAAGCTTCAGCACACGCCTGCTGAAATACCAGATTTTCATCACGCTAGGCAAGTGCATTGGGTCCCACCAGAGAGAGATCTGGCCTTAATTTCCTCTCTGCTGAACAATGGGGCAGGTACAATTATGTTATTTTTACATGTTTGTTAAACTAAAGAACACATTTGCTGAAGTTTCTGGCTATGACTGAATGGCCACAAAAGAAACCCACTTGACTTAACAGTTATTTTTAAAGATACTTTAAGAGCTTCTTGTAAAGTGGCTGTGAAATATTTCTTAGTTTGCACTGTCTTCTGGAGAACTTGCTTCATGGTCCAGATAACTTGGGTATGGCAATGCCACTTCCAGGAGTTATAAACGTAATTTATTTAATTCATAAACTCTTCATAGGAAGTTCTGTCTTTTTGTTTGGTGTTTATATAGCACTAAGTGCAGCAGGGTCCTGACTCACAGCTCTTGCATGCTACCCCAAAACGGGTAAGAAAAACATTCTACAGAAAAAGCGAAAACTGCTGTAGAAAGGTATTGGATTAGTTTCCATAATTACTGATCCCATTAGTAAGCTGGCCTGTTTCCTGAGGAGTGGCAGAAGGATGATGTGCTTCTGCCTGCTCTGCCACTGTACTGCTCACCTTGCCACCACTTACCTGCTTATACTGGGATCCCAGCTTCCACCAGGGAAACTGAGCTATGGAGAGCTGGGAGGGATTGAAGGACCTGCCTGCTCAGGGCAATGATCTCCAAAACAGGGAGTGGGGCAGGTATGGAGAGAAAGTTGCTGCTTTGCCTGTCCCTGCTTCACTCACCTAAGCTCGTTGCATCATAGGCTTTGTTGCTATAAACCGATCCTGGAGCAACTGGCAAGTGTTCCCAGGGGCAGTCCATGGGTGCAGTGCTGGTGCTTCCCTGGTCTGGGTGTGAGCAGACTGAGGGCAGGCAGGGGGGGGTGGTGTGTGCAAGGGAAGGAGGAGCAGCCGGGTTGAACACACAGTTGCTGTCATTTCGCATGCAAATCAGGCAGCTGGAATAGGCAAATGTATCTTGCAGTTTATACAGGCAATTACTTAATCTGTGTGTGTAAAAACAGGATAATTGTGTGCAAATTATAGGTATCATTTTGTGAGGTGCAGTTGTACGTTTAAATGGTCAGCAAATCAGAACCTTTCTATCAGTAATTAATGAGTTTATATCCTGAGGGAAAGGAAGTATTGAGTCTCTTCCTAAATGTATTCTTTTTTCCTTTTCCACCAGGTCCTTAAACAGTTCATATCTTGGCTATCTTATCATCCCTTGTTCCCTACATTATCACCTACCTGCTGGGACAGTTTTTTTCCTTAGCCTTTTTTTGAGGGAATAAGCCATAACACTGGTAATAGGCTCCCTCTTCCTGCTCACAGAATGATCTTTTGCATCAAAAGCACATTGCAACCCACTGTTTAAAAGCCTGTTTCTTTCAGTAAAAGTCTTTCACCGCTGACCTCCTTGGTGCAGTCTTTCCCAGTGTTTCTGATGAGTCCAGTAGCTCCACATCCTTGAACTCAGCCCAATGGCATTGCATTGCTCTGGCTTGTGTTTCCTCCACACAGGTGGGATCAAACCCCAAGGTGAGGTGACAGCCTGCTGGGCAGTGCCATGGCTGGTATGGACACATCAGGGCCATGGCTTTGTTCTCAGCTTTCTGCACAAATTCCAAAAGGCGATTTCTGTTCTCTTGTGCCTCTGATCAACATCTGCAACAGGTGGAAAATCTCCCTTTGCTTTTCCCATGCTTGTCTTGGTAGGACATAAATCCTTTGGGCACCTCTTATTTGCCCTGTACTTGTACATTGGAGCCCTAATTCAAAGGGCAAACTACAGTCTGTGTTTTCACCGCCCATTTCTGCTGGTGTTCTTCAGATGGAATACAGATAAAGCTGAGTTTGGCCAGCTGTCTCTTTTTTGATTTAGTATCTTAGGTGGTCTATAGCTAATGATTAATCTTAAATGTCACCTTTTTTCCTTTCAAACTGACTCCTTAAACTGTTGGGATGTGTGGATGCATTTTAAGTAAAGCACTGCTCCAAGAACAGGGAGCAAGTATGGCAACGCTCCAGCCTTTGCACCTGTTCTGGTTTGCTCTTTGTGTGAAGTGCTGCGTAATTGTCTTCTTCATTAGCCGCCCGCTGAATTTTGGTGTGCGAGGGATTAAAAACTCTAATGAATATGGATTATTTCAAACTTTTTCCTTTGGGATCCAGTACAGAATGGAGATTTTTGGAGATATGTGTTCATATAATAACAAGGACTGGAAGATGCCTTCCCCCATCCTTTTTCAAAGTTGTCTCTTAAGAGTGAGTGTAAGACAGAGCTGATCCTCCTGCTCTGCCCAGGGCATACGTGATGCTCCGATCCAGCTGACCCCCTGGTTGCATCTGGCCAGAGGTGAAACAAAAGCCTTGCTAAGAGTGGGAAACTTCAGCACACACATAACTTTCAGTACTTCAGTAATCTCCTGCAAGTCAACAAGTCTTAAGCATCTGCTTAACTATAAACATGTAGCAAAGAGGGAGCAAGTTATGGTGCAATTAAAGGACCCGTTCCACTGAGGAGGCCGGGAGCGTGTGCTGGCAAAGTTTCTATAAAAATAATGATATTTTCCTCCTCCAGTTAAAATTCTTAAGAGCTTAAGGTTAATGCGACATCTGCAACATCCAGGAAGTCTACAGAGATTGTTTCTGTGGAACAGATGTTCAGCAATCTGAATGTTATGTTTTTGCCTGTTTGGGCACTTTCTGGCTTCTGCTTGCAGACATTCAATGCTTCATACCTACAGGAAAGGATGTTCTCTGCCCTGGTCTCCGTAGTGTCCCTCAGAAAGGGATCACAGTGCTTTGCAGGCATCTGCCTAAGCCCACTTTGCAGACAGGGAAAACAGAGGCACGCTGAGACACAGGCAGCTTTCCCAGCTCAGGTTTGAGCCACAGGCAAGTGCTTCCCACAACAAGTCAGCTGTGCAGGCAGTGCCAAACCACCTGCTGAGCTGGAGCTCTCAGCCATGTGCTGTGCCCTTGGCCAGGGCTCAGAGTGGTTGCACCAGTGGTCACACCAGCAGTCACCTCCCTCAGCTGGGCACTGGGCTGGTGGGCTGCAGTGAAGGACCTCACGAGCCCGAGCCCTGGGTGACCATTAAAGTCTCATCTGCTTTTTGTACTAAAACTGACAGTGCTGGGCCCAGGAGCTGTGAGATGTGGCTGACACAGGGAAGGAAACATGTTTTTTCTCTAATTCAACCATCCGTCTGTCACTGCACATTCAGCTCAAGTCCCTTCCCCTCCCTGGTAAAGTAACACTTGGATTCTCTCTCCTGCTGGTATCCCAGAGCCAGTCTCATTGCAAGACAGTGGAACAAAGTGGGGAGAGTCTCTTTATGACCTCAGTGGGAAATACCCTTCCAAACTGCATAGCAACCCCCTCTCAAAGCAGAAATCCATGTAACACCAAGTCTCTGATGAGCCAGGTTCTCCCCAGGGCAGGGGGTGGGGTGACCCTACAGGAGCTTGGTTAGCTCAATAGGCTGGTAGGGGTAGGGTGGTGGCGTGAGGATTTCTGTTATTCTAAAGCTTTTTTGTTGGGGAAACAAAGGGATAAAACTTCTAGAGGAACTTGTGACCAGGTGCTGATGGGGGGTCCTGCTGCAGCCAGACAGCTCTCCAGGGAAAGCCCCTGTTCCCAGGAGTGTCACAGCCTTGGCACACATGGACACTCCCCGGCCTGCAGGAACATCCAGGGCTGTTTCATCAGATAATAAATATCAGCCCTTAACTGGCTGCACAGGGATATTCTTCCTCTCCAGGTGAAGAATCACATGGCCATAAAATTTTGTAATATAAACAAGGCAGACATAGTCAGAATCCTATTTGGACAGATTTATAGCCTGACTATGGAGCAGCAACCTTGCCTGGGCTTTGTGCCACTGGTAATTAATATGCATCCTGGGCTCTGTTTTCCTTCTGGACAGTGTCCTTCTGCATGCTGGTGTGTTAGGCTGGAAGCATGAGAGTCTGCTGTCTGCTGAGAAAGACACTTTCCTGGGGAGGCTGTGCTGGAAACCTATTGCCCTGCAGATTGTGTGCAAGTGAAAGACAGTGAATGGCCAAGTCTGTGAGAGCAGCACTTCTCCAGCACGTGTAAAGCCTCCAGGTAGCTGGCGCTGAGTCTTTGTGCAGCGATTATCATAAAGACAGTCAATGTTTGCCATGGTTTCTGCCTACACTGAGATGAAGAGTTTGCTGGAGGAACCACATGACTGTTGACACTGGACAGTGATCTCCAGCTCTGCCAGGTCTGTGCCGTATTTATTAGAAGCAACAGTTGTGTAGTCTTGCCATTTTTCATCCTTCACCCCCAGGCCATCTCTTGGGTGTTCCTATGCAACTCTGCACTTCAAAAACATTGAGAAATAATGAAGAAATGAAAGGAAAAGGCAGAGAGGAGAGAAAATTATCCATACTATTCCAGGAGCTGTAATCCCAGCACTGGATTTGGGCATAAGTTTTCAACTTGGACAGTCCCTCACATATGAAATCCCTGCTCAGCATCATCCAACCAGACACTACTTGCAGTAACTCAACTTTCCTCCTTCTCAGACAACAGCTGATCCCCCTTCACTACCCCTCCGTTTTCTGTAGGCATCCCCTCAGAGTGTTCATGTATGGGAAAGTTTGGGCATTGTAAACCCCCCCCCTCCTCTGTTGATAGGGGTGCAGTATTAAATTTGTCTCTAATTGATGATTAGTGACCTAGTGCCATTCAAAATTATCCATCAAGTGATGAGCACAAGATGTCAGCACATTAAAATCTGTCGCCTTTGGGATCTGAGTTTGAAACAAGCTCTGTTGTATTGCTGGGTTATTTGCTCTATCATTAATGAGCTTTCCCTGCCTTTTTCTGTCTCTATTTGGAAAACACATCTTGGTAGGGCAGCAATACTAGAAATAGAGGCCTTAACAAAATCGATATGGTTTCATTAGGCTTTAGCACTTGGTGTGCAATTATGTTATTTTCTCAATAGCAAGTGGCTGTATTGGCTTGAGCAGCAAGGGCTTAGCTGGGCACTTGCTAAGGCTTCCCAGGTGAAAGCCAGGGTTGGCTTTACCTTAAACCAGCTTGCACTGACTCCCTGGGCAGTGTTTCTGTGTGTGTTGTGTAGGACAGTTTAATCCTTGATTGCGTCTTTGAAGTCATGGAGACTCTGGATGGCAAAGGATCTCTTGTGTTTGTGACTGAGGTAGTCACTGAGGGCTAAATGAAAGCCTTTCACAGCAAATGATTCCACTGCAGGGGTTCTGTGACCCCACCACACATTATCCCAAAATAACTCAGTCAGGGGGCAGTTTTACAGCATCTGTATGGGCCAAATTACCTTTTTGTGAAGAAGCAGATTAGGTGAAAGGACCTGGTTTTCTGACTGATGATTCAAGTTGTAATGACCAAATGACAATTACTCTGAAAGGCCGGTTGCCATGGGATTGCCTGATACCTCCAGGAGAAAAAAAATAAGAAAAGAAAGATAGTTTCCCTGGGTTCAGCTGAGGCTCACGATTTGGTGTTGTTTGTACTGCCTCTATTATTTACAGAGATCTGTGGTGGTTTATGAGGTTTCATGTGAGGTGGTAGGAGGCAGATGTGCACTGGGATGCTCCGGAGCGCTGTGCCAATGAACAGTGTTCTGTGTGCTGGCAAAGCCCTGAGGAAGCTCTGCACTGCTGGGCTCCTTCACGTCTTCGTTCCCCTCCAGCAGTGCCAGCATTTCTGCAGCGTTTGATCTAAGTCCAGTTTGAGCTCTGCGCTGCAGGGAAAGCACCAGGAGCACGTTCTCTTCTTTCCCTGTGGCCTGGGAAAGGAGCAGGTTGGAGCAGCTGCTGCCCAAGCTGAACCCACAATCAGGTCTCCTCACCAGGATCCCCAAAGCAGTCCAGGTTCATTGTCTGGTACCACACAGGCAACCAGGCTTCTAAGTCTTTGGAGAGGTGCACGAAGTGTGGGTGGAGTGGCAGGTTATTTGCTATTTGAGGTGAACAACACATACTACATTCAAAATGACCAAATGGATCTAATTATAGAGCTAACAGCAAGGCAATAATTGAGATTTCTGAGCAAATGCTTCCCCCATTGCTGGGGGAAGACTATAAAAGTGCATAAACTGTTAAATTTGCTACTTTTAAATTTGTTGAATGGTACAAGGTGGTTTGACTGGAATAGGGTGTTTATATTAGTGGCACTAAGAATGGTGAAGGTTACACGTAACATGGAGATTCACCTTTAATGTAGGCCAGCAAACTTCTAAATCTCTTCCTACTGCCCTCTTGTCCCCTTCCCACTGTAAACATCTAGGGAAGTTCCAGGGAAAGGAGTACTCTTAAAATTTTATATTCTCATATAGGTGCAAATTTTCCCTGGGGCTCACACCATAAAAGAGATGTTTGCAGTCATCGAGATGAGGGATGTTAAAGGCTCCTGAGCTTTTCAGAGGAGAGCTGCTCATTGACTGCAGGATGAGGGTATGCAGAAGGATTAGCACTCAATAAATCAATCACAGGAGAGTACTAAGATGTTATAAGTTGGGTTTGGAATACCCTGAAATAGCTCACCACCTTGGCAATTTTGCATCATTGATATACTCTCAGCTGGGTAATATGACTTTCTAGAACAGGATTTGATAAACTGAGCTGTTTTGAGAGGGTCTATCTCTATTATTCACATATTTCTTCAATTTGCATTCCCACAAAAATAATATTCCCCAGGGGCACCATTCATTCATATGTTCAAAACACAGCACCATATGCAAACACCAATAAAACTCAATATTTTCTTAATTAACAGCCTCAGAGAGCACAACATCAGGCAGGTACTACCAGCACTTTAGAACAAAGTACACTTGGAACCAGGTGCAGCTATTTACCAAAAGCTTCCAGAAAGCCAGCAGTAAAACTGTTTGTTTTTCCAGCACATGTTGTGCACTTGCTGCTATTTCTCTAGATGGAATAAGCAATCTGAGACAGGAAAAATACACAACTTAGACCAACAGAGCTGTAAAATGATGTTAAATAAACAGTAACTCAGGGAAATCTTCCTCATTTACAGTTTTATCTTTTGGGTGAGGCAGAAAAGGTTTTATAGGGCAGATTCTGATTTGAGGGGGGCACTGGGCAGGTTCTCTCCTCACAGTGAGGACACAGCTCACCGCCAGGTGGGACACACCAGGACAGCTCCCACTAGGATGTGAGCAAAGAAATCTGCCCTTTGAGATGAACTCAACCTTCACAGGAACCAGGGAGTTCTGTGTCTTCCCTTCTTTAGTAACGTGTGGTGCAGAGCAGAGAGCTGCAAATGGAGCACTGGAGCCCAGGAAGGCTCTTTGCCTTGGGAAAGCACTGGGGGCCAGTGCCAGCACAGGGCAGGCGAGGAAGCACCTGTCTAGAAGTGGGGCTGGGAAGGGGGTTCAGCTGCATCAGTTGTGTTGAGGGCAGGCTGCAGAGAGGCTGCAAGGCACAAATCACATGGATTGTGGACCTGGGACCATCTGGGCTGGATGGAGAAGGTCCCATGGACTGTCACCTGCAGACTGCTAATTGCAGTGGTGACACAGTCTGGTGTTGTGTATAAAACTGCAGCTCCAGAGTGGCTTTGAAGCTGTAGAGTTCCCTGTTTCAGACCCAGGGACAATGGAAAAAAGTCACTTTTCCTAAAATAGCTGGCATGTCAAAACTTAGGTTTTATTTATTGACCTTTCCAAAACCCCACTAAAAAAAAATCCTTTTACAGAAGTACCCACTGCCTTGTGCTTGGCTCCAGAGGCTCAGGAAGCATGTGGGACCCAGCACGGCCTGCTGCTGGTATCACTGGGAGCCTGACATGGGATTCAAGCCCTCGAGCACGGGCTTGTACATAATTCATTGGCGTGTTTTTTCAAAAAGACATTTGCTCTGTCTTGTGTCAGCCACACGCTTCTGACTCAGTTGAACTGCTTATTCTTTCACTTAGGCTCCGCTCTTGTTCTGACAAAGGATTTCTAGTAGTTTAGCTTCTGTTACTAAGAGCCTGATAGAAAGCTGTAGATGCAGATGTTATTCTCCTGGTAATGCAGAATTTCACTGCACTGGGGTAATCTTTCAGCCTGTCCATCAGACAAATAAAACAGACTCCTTTTTTCCTCCACTGTCAGATTTTTCAAAGGTTCTTCCAAAGCAGGTGCATAAATTATGACAAAATAGAAGTCAGAGGGAAACTCTTAAGTCTGTACCCTACTGAGAGGGATTATGGGGAGCGGAAAGTATGAGTCATGGCATGGCTACTTCTTTTAGACAGAGTTAATGCGGCTCCTGCAGAGCAGGGGAGAGTCCTCAGGAGGGGCAGCCTGTTCTCGCCTTTTTAAAACCTCTTTCTACTCCTGCAAATTTGATCACAGTTAAAAAAAAAAAATAAAAGGAAACACGATGGTGAGATGTACTTATCCTTTGATCTTTCCCCAAAGTCCGGTTTCTTGGCCCGATTTCCAAGTATTTCAGTACTAAGAACGTGGCAGTGTTTTAACTCTGTTTTGGCAGTTCAGCTGCTGTGCCCCGGGATTTATCCTGGCTGCCCTTTATCTCTGCAGCCACACTTGCACATGGAGCCCGAATTAAATGCCCGGGGCTACATCTCTGCCTTTGATGCCTCTCATTCTCTGTGTCATAAGGGTGCCCCATGGCAGAGGGGTGGCCAGTGCCTGGCCCGCAGTCAGTGCTGCTCTCCTGGATGCCCCACGGGCATCCTTGTTAATATTCCTCCCCTTGCACAACACTGCACAAATATTGAGCTTTATAAATATTAACTGAGAGGGTAAAGGGGCCGTGAGGCTGGAAGTCAGCTCCCACAAAATTCCTGTAATGCTGAATGGCTGTGTTCGGCATTGCATTTATCTCCCTCAGCCCAGGGGAGTGCAAGGGCTGTCTGACACCCCCCACACACACCCACCCACACCCCCCAAATGCAGTGTCTACAGCCTGAAATTGGAAACATTCGCCAGGAAATTGGCCTCGTTGTGTTCTGCTCCCCTGCTATCCTGTTTTCAGCCTTTTTCCATCAATGTGCTGATTTCCCATTGGGACCCAGTATGTTCCTGGCATACAAAACCTTGGATTTCATAGCTCCTTGTGAATGGGAAAGGGAGAACATGGCAATGTTCACTCCAAACCAAGGGCAGGGGCTTTGCTTTCCTATAAGCTCAGGTTGAGTTTGAACCTGATTCCTCAGTGGAGGGCAAATTTAGCTCCCTGTGTGCACTGATGAGGGGAAACCAACAGGCCCAGGGCAAATGTGTCTTAGAAAACAGCAGAAATGGACATTTTGGCTACAAGGTTCACTTTGGTTGCTATAGTTTTTGAATGTTTTGGTTAGAAATGAGCATAATCATGGTTAGGACAGCCTTGTTCAACAGTTCCTTGGTGGTCTGGAGTTTTGTTTTCAGAATGATGGTCTGTAGGTTCCCACAAGCATCTGTCTTCCTCGCGGGCATTTTGGATTTCAACAGGCTTTTTCTGTAAGGCATAGACGGTGCCTCCAGTTGATACAGATACAAGCAGCACCAGAAAGGTGTCAGATGTCTTGCTGAGTCCCAGAAGTTCCCTCAGAGTTGGACAGAGGAGGACTTTAACTCTCCATCCTTCAGCAGCACTATCAGAGTTGGGGTCCACCTTGTAATGTCCTCATTAAAAAGTTCAGGATTGGCAAATCAAGTGCATTGATCACTGCATGGTAATCAAAGTGCAGATGAGGGGGTACTTGGGGCACTACCAGCTTGCTGGCATCAGTCTGGACCCTTTGTCCCTCCTAACAGAGCAATCTGAAGAGGCAGAGTATCAAACCCCCATGGACAGTCTGTACTTCTGCAAATTTCTAAGGGAGCAGGTTAAAAAGGGCTGTCTCAGCCTTAACTTTCACAAAGACATGTTTAATGGAAATGGGAAAACAAGGCTGGTTTGTAGGGTTTGTGTTTTTATCCCAGGCTTAAGGGTACAGGATTAAACTGAGGAATGCTTTGTTCTTCATTTTATTCTCAAAATATAACACATATCCAGAGGGACATAATTTTTCTGTTAAGTTTGCCACGCTCTCTTTGTTAGAGTCATTCCTCATGATTCACTTGTCACAATAAGAACCTTAGCTGAGAAAAAAAAACCACTGAAGCTCCTGCGCTGCCCCTTCCCTGCCCTTGCCAGTGCTGGGCTGCAATGTCTGGCATCACCCAGGAAAATGCTCCCAGAACACACAGTGAGTGGATGTCCCTGTCTCCCGTGACCTCTGGGGACTCCTGGCCATGAAGGTGGTCCACTTTGGATGGCTATTAGAGCACATTTGAATTCCAGCTCTGCAATGAGAAACTGCTCAGCTTAATGCTCTTTTCCATCCCCTCCAACATCTGACTGACTGTGCCAATGGCAGCAATAGGGGTGATTGCCCTTAGAAAAGAAACACTCTTTCTTCAGCAACAGCTTCATTGGCCTGACACAAGTAGAAGATTTAAGTGCCAGTTACCCAAAACCCAGGGGTTTCAGGCGTTATATTATGTGATAGTGTGTGATGACACTTGTGGTGTCTCCTTTGTAGTTGCACTGACAACTCCTCTGTCTGTGCTCTCACGTTTATTTTCCCTTGATTCTCCCCTCTGTCCTCCCACATCTGCATCCTCTTTATTTCAGTCTGCCCAGCCCTGGTGTCAGTGCTTCCAGCCCTGTTGTATGTGCAGGTTTATGCTGACTGATGCCATCTCAGGGTCTGGCACAACACAGTACTGCTTAGGTAGCTGGAAAAAATGTGTTCTTTGGTACAATTTTCACTGAGATGGTCCAACAGTTCAAGATTATGATGAAAATAATTTTCTGCCAACACTTACATCAGCTCTGCTGAGTTCACACATTGGAGCAGTTGCGATGATTTCCTTCGTGCGGACTAACATGATCCTGAAGGCTGTGGCTGGTTCCACCTCTTCAGGACTTTACTCACCAGCTTTGTGCAGAGGATCAGTTGCCAAATTCAAAGTTAGACTGTATGAATCATATTTATATTAAGGTAATGCTTGAGAGGTCTAGTCCCAGGCCGGGAGCACTATGTGCTGGGAGCTGTGCAGGCACCCTGGCCCAAAGGCTTGACTATTGATGACTTCCAAGAGAAAAGGGAAGGCAGGAGTCACCTCACGGAGACTGGGGAACACCATCTGTCTTCTTGCAATATCTTCATAGGGGATGCTAGGAATGAGAGAAAGCTTTTATTTTTCTGGGTAGAGGAGGTGATCACACCACTGTGCTGCCGAGAGAATATTCCCTCTCCATCCTGGTGTTAAAATCAGTTTAGTGTAGGATGGAAAAAGGGGCTTGGGTTTTATTGGCTTAGAGGGAAACTTTCATAGCAAAAACTTCTTTCTGAGGAAAAGATAAATGCTCCCAGCATTGGCTCATTAGTGCATTATCCCCTAGATTAATTACTGTAACGTGAAATCACAAGCTCATTATTGATTCAGGGCTTCACTAGAAATCCCTGGTGGATACAGAGCTCGGGGGCTTGACTTGGTGCAGAGTAAAGGAAGGACAGAGCCATCGAGGTGGGGTGTGAGTAACCACAGCAGGCTCTGCATTAGTGAGGAGCTGAAGGGAAAGGGAGCAGAGCGGCTTCCCCACAGGAGAGCAGGTCGGCCCTGGGACGGATCCACACCCAGTGTGGGAAGAGCCTGTTCTCGCAGGGAACCACCACACTTTGCTCCCACTGCTGACACTTTTTCACACATACTGTTTCAGTGGCATCTCCATAGTGTTCTCCGTGCCTGCAGGCAGCTCCACGGCTCCTTTTTTTCCCCTTAGTAGTATTGAAAACTCCTTCCTTTTTAATCAGTTAATTGGCCAGATCTGCCCTGATCTGGCAGTTGTGCTACAACAATGTGCTCCGAGGCTGCCCCGCGCAATGCTGATAACCAGCATTTTCACATGGCAAAGTATGTAGAAAAGTCAAATCTTGTCATATGTGTAAAGCCACCAAGTTCAGCAGTGCCAGGGCAGGGATGAGCTTGGCCTCAGGCGGTTATTTCTGCAGCTCTCCCAGCCTCGTGCAAAAAGAATCAGCAGGATAATTGACAGGTCTGGGTGTCTGCTGCTGCCTTGTTTGCTTTTGCCTTCCATGCCTGATCGTGGCTTTGAAATGCTAATTGCAAATTTTATGTGGTCTGTCAAAGAGAGTTTGAATTATTTTGATGTATTTTTGATGTGCTCTAGAGCATCACAATGAAACTTTGAGGTTAACTTAGAAAGGTAAGAACTGCTCCCTGTCAAAGATGACAGCTGGAGGCAGCACAGGAAGGGACTGAGGGAATCTGCAGCGAGGGCTGAAACTGAAGCGTCATCATGTGGAGCTTCAGAGCTCACCGGGAGGTTCAGGCATCAGTGTGTGGAGGCTGGGGAGGTGTCACCTCCTCAACCCTTTTCTCTGCTGGTGTTTGCCTTGGGATACCAGGAGTTGGGGTCCTGTGGTTGCACAGGGGTAACAGGCTTTTATTCCATGCCCGGCTGCTTCTGCACTAGGACATCCCCCCTTTTGCTTCTGTGTGTGTTCCCCTTCTATATACCGGTCTATTTAAACCTCAGAGTGCAGTGGGTAGAGCTGGCCTCACGTATGGTGGGGAGCACAGAGCCAGCCCTCAGGCTCTGGGGTATATTTTAGGCACTGGTGTAAGACAAATGAGAAGTGCTGTTCCTTCAGTGGGCTACAGAAACTGGGTTGTATTGAAAGAAATGTTATATAAGGGGCTAAAATTAGCAGGATGGAAAAAGAAGTCTGCTAAATACTCCTGTCTCTCTGTTGACACAAGCAGACTTCCACCAGAAGGGGAGGGCTCCTTAATTATAGTTTTCTGACGTATTCCGGAAATTAGGGATTGAGAGAGACCATGAGTTTGGGTTGCCCACCCCAGTGAGTTGCTGGTGGGGGGATGATCCAGGCAGCCCTGACCCAGAGCCCCTTCTTCATGTAGGATAGGACTTGCCATGCCACAGCCCAGTGGAGCAGAAACAGGTCCTGTCCCATCCTCAGTGGGAAGGAAACCCTGACACTGGCACAGTTGGCATTGAGCAGGCAAATGGAGCTGGTGTTGGTGGATTTTTGGAGGAAGCAGTGTGGGAGCTGTTAACTGCCCCCCCAAGACAGATTATCCATGGGGGAGCATTCCCGCAGGAAGAAACAGTGGCCCATTTGCCCCTGCTAGGCACCTAAGCAAGCTGATTTTTTTTTTTTCTTTTTTAAAGACCCTGCTGTTGAATCCGAGCCTACTGTGCAGTACGGCTGAGGTTGGTTCTCCTGGCTTTTGGCTCTGCCAACAGACTGGCTTGTTTGCTTTTCGTGATTTATCCCCTAAGCCGCAACCTTAGAGACCTTTCTTGCCCTGTAAATACCAGTTGTCTTTTGCTCTTTATCCAGAGAAGTGGTCCGGGGTTGCGGGCTGGGCTCAGGCGGGTGCCGGGGAGTTGTCGCTATTTACTCTGCGCTCCGGCCCGGGGAGCTGCGGGCTCCGCACAGAGCTCAGCCTGGCCCCAGCCGGGGAGCTGCAGGGCACGGCGAGAATTCGGCCGCTTCCTCGAGCTGCGAACAGCTTCGGGTCTCGGGGGGAAGGAGCGGACCAGAGCAGCGAAAGGGCAGGGGGAAGCCAATCGCCTCCCAGGGGATGCTGCGATCCCCGCGGCAGCCGCAGCATCCCCGGCTCGTGCCGCCTTCCCAGCGCTGCCTCGTGCGGGAAGCAGACGCTCACCCCAGTACTGTCATCCCTGACAGAAAACATCCATTTCGCTGACACCCACACGCTCAGCATCACAGGAAATCAGAGACTTTATATAGAGGTGGGAACCACACTCCCCAGCCGCCCCGGCGCCGGGGGGTTGCCTGGCACATGGGCTCCCAGCGCCTTCCCAGCGGGAGGAGAAGGAGCCCCGGGCTCTGCATCGCGGAGCCCCGGCCAAGTGGCCCTTCCCGGGGAGCTGCCCCCGCCCAGCGCAGAGCAGGACCCGTGTGCGGGACCCGCCGCTCCCTCCCGCAGCTCCGCAGCAATTCCAGCCCTTTCCCAGGGCCCCTGGAAGCACGGCTGTTACAGCTGCAGCTGCTGGGAAAACGGCCAGCAAAGCCCTTTTCCAAATGAAAGCTGTATTTCAGCAAAAGGAAAGGGTCTTCTATAGATAATTTGGATTTTTTTTTTCTTTTTTCCCCCTCTTTTGTTTTTGGCCAAAACCCCTGAAATTATTTGAAAATGCTTTCACAGGGATTCATGGGACTTGTAGTCCAGTGCCTTGCAGATGACAGTTCCTCCCTCTGCTCTGAGATCCCAGGACAGAAGATACTTTCCTTCATGTTTATGAGGGAAGGAAGCTATGTAGTAAGTGAAGTTTGTTCAGGAGCTGTGGTCCAGAAATGAAGATTAAATGAAGAGATGTTCACACCAAACCCTGCAGTAGCTAGGCTTAGGTGCCACAGCTGAGAGAACAACAGTCCAAGAGCTAAAGCTGTAAGCTATTGCAACTTAAACAAAAAGTTGTTCATGTTTCTTGGGGGAGTCAGCAGTAGAGCCTTGCTTGGTTCATGGGAGGTCCCAGTGTCTTGTCACAGCAGAACTGAGTGTAGCATCAAGGTGTCTGTATTCACAAGTCTAAGTGTTTACCAGTAGCCATGGACTGATTCCTCTTTCCCCCATTGCGCTTACTGGGATATTGCTAGGAGCAAAATGGGAAATTCGCTGATGAAAATGGGCTGAACTATTTTTAGCAGAAGCTCATAAATTGCCTAATATCTCAACTTTTTGTTTTGCAGTTTAAATTCAGACAATGGAAAATAGGGCTCCCAGATCAAATAAACATTCTCTTTCTATTGACAGAAAAATAAACATGAGGGGTTTAAATTTCTGTGGAGCATAATTTATTAATCACATGAGAAAGAAAAACACAAGCTCACTGTGATCCCGAGAAAAGTATGAGCCTCGGGAGTCTCAGAAAGGCTGGGAGAGGTCAGAACAGTTAGAACTGGAAAATGAAGCAGTTGCGGTTTCCAGGCTGGGATGTGGCATGAAGGTTTTAGTGTCCCCAGACAGCAGTGGATAGGGGATTGTTTTGACGTGGTTCATTATGTAGGAACAAAAGAGTGCATATATCTATGTATTGAGCAAGTATATATACAGTACATGTATTTATAGGTGTCAAATACCTGCTGACCAGCTCCTGCACATGGGCTGTCATCAGCCACTGGATCTGCCTGATAATTACAGACTGCTCCTGCAGTGCAGGCGTGGAGCTGTTTGGAGCTGCAAGTGCAGATTTATATGGATATGGATATTTGACCAGTCAGAGTAAGATAGGTTCAAAATTGCAAAAGCTGTTTGTCAAGAGAAAACAGCACTATTTCCAGTTTGGAGCCATTCAACTTTCTCCTGAAAGCATATGCAACATCTCTGACAGACTGCATTGCTCCATAATTTTTAATTATCCGTTCCAATCACCATTTAGTGGCTGGGGATCTGTCACAGGGTCTTTCTGTCTTTGACTGGTGTGCTTGGAGCGACAGCCCTGTGCTGGGAGGATCGATCACATCCTCCCAATGGAAATCAACAGAGCTTGTGAGCTGGGAACTGCAGACTCAGAAAAGCAGAGCCAGAAAGTCTCAAAGCCAGTTCTGTGCTCCCAGAGGCATGTCCCAGGCTCGGCAGGGTATGTGGGACTGGGGAGAACCACAGGCAGCACAGAGGTGTCCCAGGGCAGCTGGGACTCCCACCTGCTCACTGCATCAGGCTGCTCTGTTTGTGCCAGTTTTCAAGGCTTTTTCCTTCTGCATCATGGAAAGGCCAAATTGAAAGAATATTTTATCTGCAAAGAAGACTCTTAAGAAGTGACTAAGTCATGGGTTTCTTGGGCACATGATCACAAGCATATAAATCCATGAAGGAAAGCTTAGGAAAAATGTGAGTTAACTCTTACAAACCTCACTTTTCCATTTTCCATGGCACTAACATCAATCAATTTCTGTTGTACTGAACCATGCAGAAAAAAATCACTCAATCCCTGAGAAAACAAACCAAAGCTAAATTCCAAGTACTTTGCTTTTCTTCCTTAGCAAAATCTCTACAGAGACAGAGCTTTAGAGCTTTCTTTTGACTTTGGAGAGAACCAATTTAGAAAATAGTTGGGAGGTGGTTCCCAGTAGCCATAAATCCAAAGAGCTTTGACAGTTTAGCCTTTTTAATTACAAGATGAGACTTCACTTTGGTTGTGCTTACAATTCTGAATGTCCAAGCTCTTTCCAGGCACCTTTTCATTCCAACACTTGGGCACTCTCTTCAAACAAAAAGGCTCAAATTTCTTTTCTGCCACATTACTTCTCTAAATTTTCTCCCTCCAGCCATGCAGATGCCAGGTTTGCAGATGTGGGAATGGTTTGCATCCTCCATAAGAGCATCAAATTGTGCAAGATTAGTGGAGCAGCTTGCACAAGGAATCCACCTGGGGAGTCCTGTCCCAGATGCAAACGGCCACCACCATTTTGTTTCCATCCTGGTCTTAGTGAAATAGGATGAGGTTGGACTGGTTGTGTTCTTCCTCTTATACAGAACTCAGATGTAACATGCTCAGGGCCCAACCAGCTCCTCAGAGACCTCTCATTCAAGTGCAGGGACTGGAGAACAATGCACCATGCAGGGACCTTCCCCAGGTTTGGGTTCACAAGAACGGTGTGCCTGTGGCTGCTCAGAAATTCTTCCAGGGACTGTAATGCATTCCCAGCTCACACTGGCCATATCCAGCCACCTGCCACTGGAAGGAACCTGGGAAATATGCTGTGGTATTTAGGAAAACCCAGCATTTAAATCCTCACTACTCAAAAGGTAGAGGTTGAATTTTTTTCCCAAAACTAGAAGAGATCGTGAAATCCTCTGGCTGCCTCCGAGCTTTGCTCTTGCTGGGAGGGAGGGCTGACCTTTCCATGCTACCCAAATCTGTACTCTTTCTCAGAAAGCTTCTGCTTTTCTTCAGGCTCCAGCATCTTCCCCAGCCCTCCTTTGCCCTCCCACTATCAGCAGGAGCCACATGCACATACTGTCCTGCTTCATCTTTTGAGGAACTTCAGATGCAGAATTTTGAAGGGAAAAAAAATGAGTTCTCTCAGGCTGGACATCTCTGTGACCTTGAGTTAGTTTAAATAAACAATTGTCTTTTAAGGTCTTACCACCAGTGAAAACTTGCCTTTCTGTCTGCCAGTGCAATTCTTACTGCTCCTGGTTTCACTTCCAAAAGTCGACAAGCAGAAAAACAAGCTCCCTCCTCCCTTCCCTCTTTCCCCTCCATAAGTCCAGGCAGTTGTGAGAGGGCTGAATTTCCCCTGCAGTCTCTTCCAGAGAGGCAAAGGCAACCTAGGATGTTATTTGGAGATCCTGGTTTTAGAGAGAGACACCAAGAGCATCAGAGGGTCTGGGAATGGCTGTGTGTGTGCAAGGACAGCATCTGCTCTGGCACAGCTGGCTGCACACGCTGAGGAGGCTGTTTCTATACAGAGACCGTGGTTTCTGTCCAAACCAGAGCAAAATTTTCTTGAAGGCTTTGTCATGCCCTCATTTTTGAAATGAGAGAATGTAATTCAAAGGGAAGAAGTGACTCACTCCAGCCTGCACTGGTGGGAGCTATGGGGTCAATAGGAGCTGACCCCGTGGTTTTCTGCCTCTAAAATACATCCCTTTCCTCCCGTCTGCTCACTGGTACAGCTTGAGGAAAGGACTTCCACAAAGCTGTTTGATGAATTTTCATCAGTCTAGACAAGAGGAGAATAAAGAATGGAGAAACAAAGACAGGGAGGGGAATAAATCAGGAGGGGCATCCTGGGGTGTTATCCCAGAAAAGTTTAAAAGGAGCAGTTAAGGGGATTAAGTCTTGCCTGACGCATGCCTGGAGCTGTAAGAAAGGAAACTTTGCTCCTGTTCCTTTTTGGGGAATCAGGGCTGTTCATTATGCATAAATAAGTAGGATTTCATCAGAGAAATGCCTAAGTCTTTTGTCAGTTTTTCCTATTAATTGGGTCATCTAGTGGGGCCCCAAACTTTGATCCAGATCAAACAGGGGTAAATCTGGCTATCAGGAGCAGGAGCTGGTTTCAAAGGAACAAGCTCTGAGCTGGAATTGCTGCTGAATCTGATGGAGCAAATACCAGAGCAGAGAGCCCAGAACCTCAGGCCAAAAGACTTTAAATGAAGACATAAAACAAGAGGTGGAGATCTTGCAAAAGGAATTAAAGTAGATCTAAGGCAGCTAGAGACTTTGCAAAAGGAATTAAAATAAGATTAGAGCAAATTCTAATGAAGAGCTATAGGCTAAACAAAAAAGGGGAACTAAAGGAGCATCTGAGAGATTCCCAGAGAGGCTGTAAGAAGTCTTGCAGGCAGAGATGAAGTCTGTGCTGGGTTGGGGAGCACAGAGCATCCCAGCAGGCAGCAGAGTGTGGATGCAGTTGTACAGCCCTCCTTGGGGACTGGAGAGCCATGAGACCTGTGGCCATGGTAGAGCCTGCTAACCAAGGGGAGCTCCACCATGAAAGGGCTGAAAAAGCACCTACAAAAGACAAAGAAAATAGGCAAAGAGCACTCAAGCTGAAACTGAGCCCAGAAGAGCTCTAACTCCAGGCCAGTAATTTGTTGCAATTTTCTTTACTGCCAGCCCACAGAGGCCTTGAAGAGAGGTCAGACTATTCATTCAAGCAGTCCTTGAGGGGAAAAAGTCCTGAGGAGACTTATTTTCTCAGCTCAAGAGCAAAGAGCACTGAGACCATTCCCAGCTGTGCTGGTGCTGCAGAGCTGGAGAGACATCCAATGGAACACCAAGGTTTGGAGATTAGAAAGAGGAAGCAAAGTAAGCCCATCAATACATGACATTTCCAGGTGCCCTCAGGGTCTTCCTAAATGACTTGGCATTTGATCAGCCCTGGGCAGATTTGGTAGGTTTAGGCTGTAGTTTAAGAGGCCAAAGGGACCTGGGAGCATGTGTGATCTGCAGTGAGACAGGGACATCCCTGTCCTGGCAGCGAGGAGCCCTGAGCCAGCCTTTGGTGCTTCAGGAGGTGGGGAGGGAGGGGTCTGCTTTCTGCTTTGCTTTAGTCCTGCACAAGAACTGGTAGGAACTTGGCAGTTAAAGCCTATAAATGGCATCTCCCTTGAATGCTGGATAATTTAGTGATTAAAGACAGATTAGCCAGGCACAACAAGTGAACAAAGGAAGGGGTGGCAGGGGTGTACACCAACCTGATGCACTGCTGCTGCAGGACCCTTCTTTTTGATGGTCAGGAGTGAACTGGTTTTTGAACACCAGACTGGAGCCCTCTTGGCATGATTGGGATGAGGGGAAATGGAGAAGGCTGAGGTGGTCAATGGCCACGTAGTTTAATGCTAAAATCCAGATTGATAATCTGCCCTCAAGCAAATGAAGGCTCTCCTCTCCCTTCCAGCCTTCTCAGTTTTGCCTGCAATGTACTCTGTCAGCGCTCATGCATAGTTTGGTTCAAAATAATTTGTAGCTGGCTTGTGAAATCATCCCTTCTCTCATTAAGGCAAGTCAAATGACTCAAATACCAAGCAGAAGAAACCCAAAGCCACGTCATGCAACGAATAGCTTGTACAGTGCTTTTGTAGCTGTTACTTCTACCCCAGCTCTGTCCCTGTTTTTGCTGTCTGGGCATGTCTTGGACATGGCACGCTGTCTTCTGTGAGAGTCCGACAGCTCTGGAGGCCTTGTTCCCAGGGGCTGGTACTGTTCATTAATCTTCAAGCTGTCTGATAACTCTTGTCACAAGAATTGCATTTGGTTGCTTATCAGTCTGTCAGAATTTCCCTTGATGGCTGCTTCAGTTAACTCACACAGATCTTATCTGCAGTTCTTCCTTGAGGCCCCCGCAAAACTTATTAAAACAACAAATAATCTGGGAAATTCAGTGTAAAAGTCGGGATGGTTGGTGTGAGAGCATGGCTCTTACAGCAGGGACTCTGTTGGGAGGCTCTTCCAGAACTCACGGGAAAGTGTGGATCTTTGCCTTCCTGAGTCCCTTTCCCACACATCAAAGGAGTTTTGTGTGCTTAGAGCAGGAGTTGAGGAGCCAGGAGGGCACCTCTGCTGTTGGCAGCCTTCTGTCAACCTTACCCTGGGATGGATTTTGAAAGGCTCCTGGGTACCAAAAGATGTACACTGATGATGGTTGTACTTAGGACCTCGGTAGGTTAAGTATCTGCTGGTTTTTCTTAAATAACATTTATGGGCCAGTAGATTTCAAGCTGCACCAATAACACCTTAATTTTTAGCCAGCCTGAGCAGCGTGTGGGGTTTCTGTTGCACTTGTGCTTCGGGATGCTCACAAAACTCTTTCAAGCCCACACTGTTACCAGCACTAAAGAAGCTTTAGGCTCTGAGGGCCTCTGCCTCCAACTGCTTTGGTGCAGCTCAGCACTTTATCAGCACACTCTTATGCTTCTGTTTGTCCACTGGCCTCATTCAGCTGAGTGACTTGTGGCTTATTGACAGTGTTTTGCAATGCCCTCATCAAAGAGAGATGTGGATGAGAGATGATTTGAATCATGGTCTACCTGCAAAAAATGGAAATATTTCTTTTTTCCTTGCAAGTCTTATAACACCTGGAAATGTCTTTGTGGCAGCAAATGTCATTGAAGGAAACTCATTAGCCCAGGACAAGAGTGTAATATAGTGGTATATATATGGATTTCTTTGAATTTCTAGCTTGTGATCCTTTTGTGCCCAACCTCATTTGCAGTGAATTTGCTCCACAACAGGTTTCCAAACCATTTATCTGAACATTGCAGACACACAGAAGATCCCACAGGGGATAGCAGGGGTGATTTCCTAGTTGTGTGTCTTGTGGAGGGAATGCTCTTCAGCTGTGTGTTAGGCAGCCGCTGTAAGAAAAGGGCACTTGGAGGTTTCCATGGCAGCTCATTCCCACTGCTGGAGCAGCAAGCTGCGACTGGGGACACTTTAAAAGCACAAGAAGGAAAATCCAGACACCCCCCTCATCTGGAGCCTGCAAAGCCTGCGGGGCCATTAGTGAACCTTATTTTGTTTGTGGTGATCTGCCAGATCAGGCTTTCGGAGCATCTGAGAAGGGCTGGGAATGCAGGAGTCATGCTGGGAGACACGGGGCCATCCCTCCCTTGGGACAGAGGCTGGACTGGACCCCACAGCCGGGGGAGCCCCAGTCTGCATGGGGTGGAAGGGGGCTGTGAGCGTCCCTCCCCTGGGGCACTCGGAATTATCCCCTGAGAGCTGCACAGCAGCTCACCCTTCACGTGAGCCTTACAGGAGGCAAAGCAGTTTGTCAGTGCCACGGGCATCCAGCGCCAAGAGAATGGGAAAAGGAAGCACTGAGCATGAAACAGATTTACTGGGGCTGCTGCAGCCCTTTTATCCCCTTATTATTCATTAAACTGGGCCCTCCAGCAAATATTTTTTCACCCACAGTGAGTAAACATGAGATTTTTCCCTCTTTGCAGCTCAAAGGGCCCTTGATGGCTGGTTCAGGGAGCTCGTTGCCTTGGCAGGCAGAGGAGCAGCTCACCACATGCTGTGGGCAGGAGGGGGAAAACCCTCTTGAGTCCTTTTATAGAGAATGGGACACCTTTCAGGAGCTCCCATCTGTTAATACCCACAGTGCTGAGGGACCAAACAAATCGAGCCCTGCTTTTCCAGCCCATCCCTGTTTCCCATTCAGCTCCCTCAGCACTCCTGCAGCCCTGTGGTGTGTGGGGTCTGCAGCAGGACAGGGCTGTATTTACAAGCTGGTGGAGTAGCAGCAAGGGAATGTACTTAGTGGCATTGCATAAGCAGGGTATTTGCAGACGCAGGCGAGTTCTTGCGCTGATGTCAAAGAGCAGAGCTCAGCTGGAGTCAATGCAAATCTCCACCTACTAAGGATCAGCCTGTGGTGCCAAAACTCTGGAGTGTTTTGTTTTCAGGGCACCAAGAGAATATTTCAGGGTTTTTTCTTTTGTGTGTGCAATTGGAAAGCTGAAGTAAATACTGGCATGAAGCAGCTCTCTCAGTGCTAAGGGCTCTGCTGTAGAGGCTTTTTGGTAACTAATGAAATCACAAGGTGTTTCAAGGAAGCAGACTATTCCTATGCATGAGCCATGGTCACAGGCCAGTTTTAGAGACCCTGTTCACACCATCACCTCCTTCCTCCTGCTGATGCCCTGGTGTGCCAAGTGGGGCTGTGCCCACTGATGATGAGAGCAGGCATCCCATTCTGAAAGCACATCTCCTGCCTTTTTCCCTATTTCTATGATGCCTCCATGCAGCCTGGATGTGACAGGCCCTGTGTTAAGAATCAGAGCTATGTCAGTCAATGTTTTCTTCCCTCTGTGTGAGCAGCTGGTATCACACCAAACTGGTCTAGCTGGCAAGAGCAGAGATGTCACCATGAATTTTGATATCAGGCAGGTGACGGGAATTTTTCAGAGCATCATTTGGGGTTCCCACGGTTGGACAAGGACATTTAGGTCCTGATCAGAGCCACACCAGCCCCACTGAGACATGCTGAAGGAAGGCAGTCAGATGTTGGGCAAGAAGCTGTCACTCAAACACCATTATGGGTTATGAAATGCAATGCTAGCACCTCATTACTGTCTTGTCCTGGTGCTGTGCTGCTGATTCAGGATGCTCTGGATGAGAGCACTGGGACGTGGTGTTTTCATCATGTGTTGGCATTTTCTGATGATCATGGGGAGGTATAAGGTGGTGGCCAGGGAGGACAAAGCTGATGGGCTTTGGAGCTGTTCTGGGGAGCATGTCAGCAGTCTTGGACAGGGAGAATGCACCTTTCAGAAGCTCAGAGCCTGACAGCACTTCTGAATGTCACTATGAGACTCAGCCATGTCATAATGTGTAAGAGGAATGGTTGTTTCCCTAACAAGTGGGTCTTTGACTGTGATCTTGAGCCTCTTGGCAGGCGGCAGCAGTGCAGAAGCCAAGGACCAAGTGGATGGCAGCATCCAGGTACATAACACATGTTGGATTGGGGTAAGAGAAATTCATTCTCCAAGGGCACTTTTCCAGCACAGAACCCCTTCAAGTAGCTCCAGTGAGATGTGGCAGCCTGAACAGAGTGCAGGAGATGGGCAGGGTGGGCAGCAGCTCCTGTCTCCACTAGAAACTTCCCCTGCCCAAGCCACAGCAAAGTCCTGCCCCACATGTGCCCCAAAGGGCACACACAGGAGGAGAGCACCACTACCCCAAACCCTGAGCTGGCACCACTGCAGGGAAGGGCCCCTCTGCAGTTTGGTGAATATCAGATCAGCCTCTGCTGGCCTGCCCAGGGCTCCTTGCAAAAATTACTGTTAAAAACATGTCCTGTCTTAGGGCTGCTGTCAGATCAGGGAGGGGAGCAGTGGAGTGCTCTGTGTGTCCCTGCCCACCCAGCCCCGCGCTGCTGGCAGAAGCCAGCGCTCCATCCTCTTGACCAAATTCGAAAAAGGAATTATTTATGTCTCCTGCATATTTGTGGGCTTGACTGCCAAAAATGGCAAGCACACTGGGACACACTGGCAGTGCAGTGGCTGGAGCAGCTCTGGAGGGGCCCCAGGCAGCCAGAGACCCTCGGCCATTCCCCCATCTGCTAATAGTGGGAGGGGACAGGCAGGGTGAAGGGGCTGGGGATACTGAGTGTTTGGGGGGGACGAGCTGCTCAGAAATTACCGAAGGATTCAGTGCGGAGTCTCTTTTTCCCTGAAGTACTTCTTATTAAAAAAAAATCAGCTTTTTTTAGCTCTCTGTAATGGATAAAAATAGCAGATATGTTATAAGCGAGGCAGAGGCGTGCCTGCCCCAAGGATGGCTCTCCTGGTTCCCGTCCCGCGATGTCTGATGTCTGATTGCAGCAGCCCTGTCAGATGACTGCTGAGGGAGGAGTTGGCTGCTAGAAGGAGGGATTCAAAATACCAAAGTGATTAGTGGTGCTGGTCCCTTGAAAGGCAAGCAGAAAACATTCTGGGGAGAAATTGGATAATGTTTGCTTAAAAATGGTGGTTTCCTCCATGATTTCAAGTCAGCAGGGTGCTGTGGGGAAACAAAACGGGAGCAGAGACTGTTCTCACCAACTGGGAGCAGTCCTGGGCTTTGGAGATGTTCAGACCTTGTCCAGGGTTTTGTTAGGGTAGGACTGTGCTCCAGGAAAAATAATTTTACTGTTGAAGCCACGTAACTTTGCTAAAAAATTTGGGTTTTTTCAGAAACCCACCAGCAGAACCACAATATTTCAGTCATGTTCAAATTAAGATGCTTTGTGGGCTGTGTTAATTTTGTCTGAAATCCCCACTGGAATAGCCCAAATGAACTGATGGTCTTGTTTTGTTGAATTTTATGTTAAATACAGATATTGTATTTAACTATAATTTCCTTATTATAGTTAATATTCATATCATGCTTATCAATCTGGTTAAAGCACAGCATTTCAGTGAGTCAGCTTTTCCTTGAGCTTCATTCTGAGGAAATTTCAAGATCTGGAGCTTTTTACTCTCCAAGGCAGAAGGATTTTATTATCTAAACCTATAATAACCCGGATTTCCCGTGGCTGGCAATTGTGGTTCCTGCCCACATGGCACTGTCGGCCCCGGCTGCAGCTGAGCTCCTGCTCCTGTGCCAGGGCTGTGCCAGGGCTGTGCCAGGGCAGAGCAGGGTGGGCAGGGTGAGTCCTGCCGTGCTGGGACACACATGGACACACACCCGCGCCTGCAGTTGGAGGTGCCAGCCCTCATGGCTTGCTGGGTTCGCTCCTGATCACACCAAATGCACACAGCATGTGCTGTCAGGGCTGATCTTGCTGTAGGGGTGTGTGGGGTTCACTCCCTCACTTCTGCACATCCACACCAAAGTAGGGACATTCCTGTTGGTGAAGTCATGCCATCAGATGCCCGTGAAGGCTGGATTCAAGGACCCCATGAACAAGGCAGAGATGGACACTTCCCTGGCCAGACATTCATGATGGTGAACTTTGTCCTTTCCCTTTTCCTATAAATGAGAGTCAAAAATGCCATCCCCTGAAATACTGCTGAGAGTCAGAGTGCAGCGCAGCGCTGCAAGTGGAATCACTAATAACCTCCTAATGAGGGAAAATGACATTAGGCAGTCTTTGGCTGGTGCTTCCTTTGGATAATATAGTCCAAGTGTGCAGGCTGTCAGCCTGCAGTCTCACCCCGCTGCCACAAACAGGGATATTCATCGCATGTATTGGCATTTATCTCACCATAGAATTTGTCCACATGCAGAGTTTCTAAGGGCTCGTGCTGCAGAGCCTCTGTTGAGCCCTGCTGTGGCTGGGGCACTAGCCCTGCAGCAGGAACCAAGGCATGGCTCCGATCCTGCACCTGGACAGGGAGCAGTCCCACTGGGAGCTCTCTGCCTCTGGTCACAGATAAATGTTCCAGTAATTTCCACAGTCCCAGAGTGGGCACAAGAGTGAGTGCTTCTGAGGTGCTTTTGTTGCTGGGATGATGATGATAATAACAGGAACAGGTGAAACAACAACAGCATCTGTAGAAATACCATTATTCCACCTCAGGGAAGGCAGATCAGACACCAGCAATGGCTTTGCCAAGGTCACCTGAGGAGCCTGGCAATGCATGGAAGGGCCAGGGGTGCCCTGAATGCTGGTCCTCCTCTGTGCTTCCTTGGGGATGGCAAAGGAGTAATTTTTAAATGAAGAATAATCTTCCATCTGAAAGCATGACACCTTCCCTGTGGCCCGGGGCTGAGGCTGGGGTCCCTCAGAGGTGTGTATGAGAATCCCTGGCAGATCTCTGGGGTTATGGTTACTCTGAGAAAAGCCAGAGATCTTGAATCCATTAACACAGGGATGCACACCCGTGCTCTGGCACATGTGAACCTGTGCACACAGGCTTTTACACACGTGTGAGTGTGCACATACGTGCCCACATGCACAGACCTGATCCTTCACTCAGCAGCTCTTCCAATAGTTTTGCAAGGCAATTTCTGTGTTTATTTTTAAGTCTTGTATTGGTAGTAGCAATTTATCTGATGATCAGTTTTAGCTGGCAGTCTGTTGCTTTGTATTGTGGATTTCTGCCACTTCCATTTATTGGGATTCTGTCTCCTGTTAACAGGTTATTTCAAACCATCTTTCACTGTCAAGATTCACTCCTGGAGCTGTTACTGTTAGAAGACTCTGCAGATTTACCCTTCCTTTCTATAGTGACTCAAAACAGCCCCAGCTCTGGAACTGACAGGGGAGTGGTGAAATTTATTCAGAAAACGGATTTGTTTGTTTAGTTCTGGGGAACATGTATTTAACCATTACTTGAACCAATCAATCTGGAACCTCTCCATCTGTGGCTCCTTTTGATCTATTCCCAGCATTCAGTGGAGCATGCTGGAATTCTTTCTTTCCCCCATAAGCTACTCAATACTGTTCCACTTTAAAAATGAGATATGAATATACCAGTATTCTCTATTCCCTCATGAGGAGGGAGGTGCAGGATGGTTTTGATGGAATTCTGCTTCTGCAACTGGGTCAGGAGCAAGTGTCACATGCTCAGGATGGGACCTTTGTGTCTCAGCTGGAGACTTCTGCTAAGCACCATGCTTTTGGTGCTGCTCATGGTCCAGTGGGAAATCAGTCCTGGATCTCTGCTCAGGTGGATCTGCATGTGCCTTGTGGTGCTGCTGCATGAGGAGTCTCCATAAACAAGGGCTCAGGAACTCAGCAATCAAGGCTACCCAGGGAAGTGGTGGAGTCACCATCCCTGGAGGGGATGAAAGCCGTGTAGTTGTGGCTCTTGGGGACACGACTCAGTGGTGGCCTTAGCAGTGCTGGATTCATAATTGGACTCAATGATCTTAGAGGGCTTTTCCACCCTAAATGGTTCTAAGATACTAAGAAGCAGATGTAAATAGAAAAGGCAGACAGAAATCCCATCAAAACATAACCATGACAGACAAGCTAGGAGCAGCAATGAGGCTTTATTTACATGCTAATCAAATCAATCCTGCTTTGTCAGCCACGTTATCTGGATTGAAAGAGGCTATAAATACACAGGAGCAGAAAGAAGCTCCAGAGAAGAACCCATCTAATTCTGATGTGGTTTTGCCATTAATAGAAGGATAAATGCTCTGTACAAGACCAGGGGAAGACTTTCTGCCCCTGCAATGCTCAAACAACTGTGCCTCCAAACCTCTGTCTAGACAGCTGTGAAGTGTCTCTTGTTATTTCCTTTCCCTGGCTGTTTGACACAGCACTCTTGTGACAACCTGTGTCATCTTATGTCAGATACGACGGCTTGCGTTGTGTTCCTGCTTCTTGTTGAGCGAGTTTATCACTTGCTCTGACACAGCGTGTCTTCCCACAGCAGCCCCTGTGCGTGGGAGCACAGGGCAATGTGGAAACAGAAATACATTTCCCTACTCTCCCTCCTCCCCCCTTTATGCATTTCCATCACCACTCGGAAAAATATTCAACACCACAGGGCTTTAGTGGGAAGAGGGTCTTCTGAAAAACAGTCACTGTGGGAAAAAAAAGCAAAGAGAATTAGTGACATGGGAGGAACTAGTTGCAACCATAAAACAGACTTTTATTTTTTCAATGGGAGTTGTTTTGATAAAATTTTAACTTATTGGAGAATTTCAGTATTTGGAAAGGGGCATTGCCTATTGGGATATGTTTATTCTGCTCCTCTTACACTTTATCTGTTCCTATCATGTTGGCAGACTAAGTCACAGGATGTAACACCCGTCTTTGAAACAGGTGTTTTGTGTCCGTTTTAATGGGATTAGGACTACAGCTTTGATTTTGAGGAAAGCCAAGCTAAAAGGCAGTGATGGGTTCTGGTATGTAACAGGACAATTTTAAGATATGTGACAGAAGTTCATTTAGATTCTACATTAGGTGGAGTAACAGGAGAAAGGCAGAAAATTGCTGCTTTCTTTGAGAACTTATAGTGTGATTCACTGTGTTGGTGTCCTTTAGGCACAGAACACTGTGTGGTGGTTAGAAACATGCATGAATGTCGCAGTCAGACAACTCCAGAACCTGTGGCAACTCACTTGTCTCTGCAAGATTTCAGTGGCACGTAGGTAGTGGGTGGGTACTTTACAGATAAGAAATAATCTATCAAACTATAGGAAAACAAACACATTACGCTGCAGTGGCTCTGTACAAATGAACTGAGGACTTCAGTGCAAGCTGTCTGGTCTCTCAGTAATGCTTTCTTTGAAGGCTCCCATGCCCAAAGTGGCAGTGCATAGAGGTCTCAGCTTTATTTAAAAGAAGGAACTACAGTCTCAGGTCCTCATGAATGCATAACCCCCACTAAAGGTTAAAAAAGCAGAAGGCAGATCAAAAGCCTGAAAAAACCTGTACCAGTCTCATGATGGGAATGTCTAAAGTCAGCAGTTTGTCCCTCCAGCTGTGACACACCTTGACCTGGTGTGTGCAACTGTCTGGAACTCCAGCACTCACACTGTCCTCTCATCCACTGACCTCACCGGGCGCCTGGAGGGCACTGACACTGCTCAGCCTTGGCCAGGGGAACCTGAGGCACTGGCTGGAGAAGGACCTGCCCCCTGCCCCGGGAGAGCAGCCCTGGGGCTGGAAATGAGCAGCCCCAGCATCAAGGGGCAGCCCTGGGCGCTCTCCAGGACACTCTGTGTGAGCTTTCCCTGGGCAGTCTGGACACTGGCACAGGGCACAGGCATTGGGCCGTGTTTGCTTCAGCAACACCCTCCTGATTTCTTCATCGTGTTTCCTACCAAGGAGCCAGGTCCTTTCAGAAGTTTTTTTGGCATGGTCTCGCAGCCCCATGAAGTTGCTCTTTCCCTTACTGCTCTATGGACCAGAGAGCTCAAAGGCCTGAAATTTTACAAAATCAACGCTGTGGGGAGGAAGACAACCATGCAAATTTTATTCAGGTACTTTTCATTCACATGCTTGTAAAATTAGATCCTTGGGTACCCATCCTCATTCTTCTGAGAGTGAAGACTGTCTTCGTGCCTGAAACACAGACTGACTTTTCCTTCTTCAAAGGGCTTGGCTCCCTGGAGCTCCACTAGACATCCTCTAAGCCCCTCCTCCTCCAGCTCATTTGCAGATATTTTCTCTCTGTTTGCTCTAAATAAAAATAGGTCAGTTGTAAGTAATTTATTATGCGATGATTTTACTATATTTTGCCAGTTATAAAAATCATACAGTTGTAGCAAATTCTAGTTTTGGACAAGTAATGGTTCCACTCCAGCTGTTACAGCTCTTTATATAAGTAGCTCTTGAATATTTTTCAGAGCTCTCAAATATTGTTCTTCCTGAAATGAATGCACAAGTCAATGAAGTGTCTCTTTTTCTTTAGAAGAACCAAGAAGTTGGAGTATGACAAAACTATTAAGCAGAAGTAGACATTTGCATCACAAAACTGTCTTCCAACTAAAACCCAAGTAAGCTTCCAATTTCTGTTTGGGTAAGGTTAATGTTAAGACTACCTTGGATCTTAATTTTAGGAGCAGAAGCACTAGAAATAGGAAGCTGAGTGCCAGTGTCTGCTCTTTTACCTGATGGTGGGATATGGTGGGGCACAGGAGGTGGTGTTTCTGCTCTATCCTTTTGCAGGAATGTGACGCACTGTCACTCCCAGTGACATTCTCTGTTCTGAGCACAAGTCGTGCACTCTGTGAATAGGATCAGTGTTTCCTTTCTGGACTGATTAATGAGCACAGGCAGATGAGAGAGACTCAAATCCAGCCCCAGGAACCAAAATGTGTCCATCTTTTCTCTCCTCATCTTTTGCTTCACTGGCATGAACCACCTCCGCACCCAGAAACATATTTGCAAAATCTATTTTCAGCCTCACAAGGCAGCATGATCCATATTGGCTCACATTTGTCAACTGAAAAGATGTTGATTGGTTAAAAATTACAGAGCAAACCTTACTGGAAGTAAACTGTGAGAGCTTTATAGCCATTCATTTATACTGTCTACAGAGCTGATACTATTTTTACCACGAGATATTAAGATGTTCTTTAATGCATAGACTATGCTAATGTTCATGTGCAATTACTGGGAACACACAGGCAAAGGCTATTTTGTTCTGCAACTGCTGTAATTAAATGCGCATAAATTAGGTACATTTTTGGGAAACAGGAATGTTTGAAACGAAAGTTTTTTACCTCTTTATTAGCAGAAGCTCAGATGGCTTATTAGGGCTGGGTCACTGATGTGTCACAAACTTGTTTTTACTGCAGAGACAAAAAAGGTTGGGTTTGGCTCTGGGAAATTGTGTTTTCTTCTGGTGCTGCTGCTCAGCGTTATCGCTTGGAATCGTGGTGAGAATCCCTATAGGGCTGTTCTCCTCTCACCCCACAGTCATGACACGAGTGAGAGATTGGCTTCCACCCTGCCCCACAAAGCCCTTGTGGGAAACAGTGGAGAGACTGAGCTTTGTGAGGGGCCAAAAGATGTCCTGGGGAGGGAGAGGAGGGAGCAGCACTGCCGGTGTGCCAGGGGCTTTCTCAGCTAGGGAAGGGCAGTGAGCACACTGTTCACAGGTCTGCTGCCCTGCACAGCAGCCTGCAGCAGTGCAGAGCTGGTGTTTTGCAGAGAACACATTCCTTTTTACAGGGAAAGTGAGTTTGCTGTCCCCTCAGACACCACACGTTCAAACAGCAGGTTGCCAGATGGTTGTAGCTCATTGTCAGGCTGGAATCTCTCGTTTATGTTGTTCAGGAAAGATCACTGGCAAAAGAGGTTATATATAGTCTGTGTTGGTCCAGCAGTAAATTCTTTATTCTGCCTTAAACGTTTTGTTGCCTTTGTCTCTCTCTGGAGGACTTGGGTGCCTTCTGGAAAGCTGTTTGCTCGCTGGGAAACAAAATTGTTCTTTTCATACAGAGGCAATAGTGCTTCAGGCTATAAATTATAGTCAATAAAAATGTGTCTGTAAAACATGCATCATGCTTATCCAGAGCCTGAGGAGTACTGCTATTATGGACAAGATTGCTAAAATTACAGCTGGCTTTTAATATCATGCTTTTACCCTGTAACATACTCTTGTAGTATCACTTGATTTCAATGTAACACTTTATGGTCAGTAGTAGTGGGCAGTCCCATCAAATTAAAATCTCCGGAGTTAATAGAAAACAGCTTTGTCTTATTTTGTTTTGAATGTTATTTCTTACTTAATACAACAAACAGTGTCCTGGGGACAGTATAGCCAACTCATCCCCTGTCATTGGATAGGTTGTGCAGTGCAAACCAACAGTCCATCTGCTTGCTCTGGGCAGCTGGCTCGGAACACAGGAAACCCATCTTAGCAGGGAGAGGTATCAGACACCATTTGGGCTTACTGGGAGAGTAATGGAGCAGGAGAAATTAAGGCTGCAGTGCCAAAGAGCCTTTACTTGGAGGTTCCTGCCTGCTGGTTTGTGTGTGGTGCTCAGGCCCGTCCTGTCTGACACTGGCAGCTGTGAAGTCAGTGGGTACTTGTGGCTCCCTCAGGACCCCCCTGCTTTTGGCAGCAATCAGTTCTCTTGTGGTCTTCTGGCTGTTGGCAGCAATGGAAATCACTTCTGTCTGCCCTGGGTGTTGCTTACCTGAATGAAAATACAGGGGCTTCCCGAGGCATCTCTCATGGTTGATTCAATCTTTTGCCTTGCTCAAAGTTGAGCAAGCAAAGCTGGTGGAGGGACAGGACAAGCCAGGGAGGGAGATGCTGTCAGCTAGGGCACTGATTCAAAAAAAATTGCCCTGAGCATCAGTCCCCTCAGGTGTGAAACTCAGATACTGACACTGGCTTTGCCTAACCTGAACAATTCCTACTTGCTCTGAGGAAGGTTGGAGCACATCCACAGGTGGTGCATGGCAAAAAATTGAGCAGAGAGCTGGCCTGTTCCTCCGTGTCTGCCTTTCATTCCTCCCAGGCTGGACCAAGCTATTTAAAGAAAAACAACCTTAGAATATGCATGTTTTTAAAGGAAAAAGTAGAGCAGTAAAGCTGTTCAGACACAGCAAAGTGTGCTCAGTACACGTTGTATTTTGGGAAGGACAACTGAGCTGTGCTCGGGAAGGCTGCTGAGCTAGAAGTCAAGTTCATCAAACTTTGCTGCTGCAAAACATTTCAGTTCTGCTTCACATTTAAAATCGTGATAGGTGGGAAAAATGCTCTTCCTCCCAGTTGTATAGGATTGAAAAGCACCACCACACTGTTTCAGTGTGCCCTGGCAAGAGCCTGTGGGCCTGTGCCTGCTCAGAAGGAAAGTTGTCTGCAGAAATTCCTGTGTTTTTTTCTCTCAAGGAAACACAGGCAAATGATAGAAGTTGGGTACATTTTTGGAGAGGCTCTTGGACAGCTGTTAGTGTTAGAGAGAGGGACAGATCAGGAGGAACTAAAAGTGACATTCACCTCCAAGAGATAGTGCGCTGCTCATCAGGTTCTCCCTGCCAGTCTCTGAATCATTATGATAATAATATAGTAATAATAGTAATAAACTGTGACCATCTGCAGGGGAACATTAACCATTTATCCACTGTCTTTATTAGTTCTTCTACAAATTCATCACTATGTCAAGAAAAGTCAAAAATATTCTCAGGTCATTAATTTCATGCTGAGATCATTATTCACCACTGTGTTTTCCTTAAAGCCAGAGATTTTTGCCCAAAGCAGTCTCATGTGTGTATTTTCCCATGAGTTTACAAAATTGTTCATGCCCAAGAGATAAGGCACTGATGTGGAAAATAGCCAGCCCCCATGTGATCTGTTCTCATGATGATGCCACAGGCTTTCTGGTTCTGTGAGGATAAAACATGTTTTAAGTACAGTTTTGAAAAGCTCTAAAGTCCCTAATTTCTATGCAAATGCCTGACAGTCCATATCTATTAGTCCAACTAGGAAATAAGTGTCTAAATATTCTGTTATTTCCTGGCATATGGATTTGACTGTGGCTTCCTGCAGGGCTGAGCACAGAATGGTGAGGAGGCACCAGGACAGTTCTGGGCAAAGACAGGAGCTCAAGCATAACCTTTTCTTTCTGTGGAAAACTTCATAGCTCTCTGAAAGACTCAAATATACCCAGCAGCATCTGGCTGTCTGACTTCCAGTTATTTCAGCTGCTGCCTCTGAGGATTAAGCCCTGTATTTTGCTTTGTGCTGAAGCTGCTGTGAAAAGCTGGAGCCTGAAGTCAGGAGTTGTTTGGAAAGAGGATAGGGCTGCTGAAACAGGGCACCCTGAACTCCCTCCAGTCGCTGTGGGTTCCGTCTCCTCTCCCAGCCTTTCTTCTTCTGCAAGAAAGGAATGAGGTCAGAAGGACCCTGGATGTTTTCAGTTTTTAGCTGGCCGGGAGGTCACTGCCCTTTCCATGCAAATAAGGTTGTGGGAGTTGCTGGCACAGAGTTATTTTGTAAAGCTTTTGACTAGAAATAGAAAACTCAGACAGACCTGTTCTGACCCCAGTCCTGTGCTCACAGAACTGTTCAGGTTTCCAGAAGATGATGGTCCTTTTCTTTTCTTTGTAAAAACACCTCCAACTCGGCCTTTACCTGGAAACTGTGCAAAACAGGGTCACTTGTCAGAGGGCAAGAAATTTCTGTTTGAGTTTGGCTGGAGAATAGATACAGGATCTGTGTGTGTCTTCTGAGCAGGCTCTTCTGAACTCCAGTGAGGGAGCGTGTAACTCTTTGAAATTGACTCATTTTCATTTTCCCTTTGAGCATCTTGTCATGGTCTTATTTTCATGTCATTTCTTAAAGAACATGCAGTGACTCAGTGAAGACATTCTTGTATCTGGGAAGGCTTGAAGAGAAGTTTTTGGGATTAAGTCCTGATGCTGTTGTTCTCGTGGGGCCCTGGGGGGCCGCGGGTCCATCACTCAGTGCCATGGGTGACTCTGGGTGCAGGATGCAGCTCCCTGGGGCAGCCCAGGGAGCCCAAACCTCCCAGAACAGACAGAAAGAAAAAAAGGCTTGGTTTAATGCAAGGCAGAAAAGGAAACTTCCAGTACATATTTGCTGCTCTATTTGTATCATTTGCCTTAGACATTTAAAGCTTGTGAAACTCCTGGGAGCAGAGTGTGATCACTGACTTTGCCATCTTGTACCATTTTGGCTGTCCAAAGAGCCACAGAGGAGCTGAGCTAACAATGAGATCCCACCGAGTTTTCAGGCAATTCGGTGGCCTGTTGTGCTGCCACAGTAGGGAGCACACAGAGCCTTTGGCAGAGCACACGGTGCCTCAGCACTGCCTGGTGGTCCCTGCTCTCCTGCCCATGGCCCAGGGCTGAGCACTAAATCCTTCCTGTCCTGCAGCCCCCAGGGGAGTAACCACATACAGCACAGATCTGCTCGAGCAGCCTGTTCCTGTGCCAGAGGAGTTTAAGAGAAGTTTTAAAATGGGACTTTCTGATGTGTGATTCAAAACAGCTTTTACAATGAATCTTCAGCTAATTTATATTAAAAATAATATTTAAAATTAATGATTCTTAATGTTACAAAAATATTTTGAAATTATAGACATATATCATCTAGATTATCATGCTTATATGAACTTTTTTTTGGGGGGAGGGGTTTATTGTCTTCTGTTTGGGACATAAATCTTCCATCACTCTCCAGTGCAAATTCAGTCTAGGAACCAGGCAGGGGTGAAGGAGGGAGCACAGGTTTCCTGCCAGTGAAGTTCTCTGGTGGCTGTCATCTCCAAAGAAAAATGGGTCTGAGTCTTCTAAAGCCCCTTCCTGACTGTGCTGCTCAGAATCTCACATGTGCCCCAGAACTCCTGACATGAGGCAGTTTGGCCCTGGGATTTGTGTTTGTTCTGTACTGGGAGCATCAGCAACAGCTACAGCTGAGGACACAGGACAACACTGCAAGTGACTGCACGTCTGATGGGTGGACTTTGGAGAAGCTAAAAGACTGTCAAGGCTAAAGGAAGAACATTTTCTCCTCCTGAATACAAGTGTGAGGGTGTCCTTAGGGAAATGATTCACCCCTGCTTGCAAACACTTTGTCATCCCAAATGCCAGCCCTGGAAATGCCACTGCTGGCCTTCAAGCACGAAGACCAAGGAGACAAAGTGTGGCTTCATGTCTCTAAATGATCTCATTGTGGCACAAAAAGGGTGGAAACTTGCTGAAGGTTCAAATCGGTTTCTTCCTTTCATCCCTTGTGGGAAAAGCAAGTAAAATCCCCTGCCAGCCCCAGGCTACAGCCTCCTGGGCATGTGTTCATTTGCTCCTGAGGCTTCTAATGGGACATATTTCCTCAGGACCTTTGCAGGAGAAAGGGTGTTCATATACCTTGATTAATAATCATCCAGAGCTCTTTGGACCCGTTTCCATGGGGACCGCAGCCTGGCTTAGGCTTATCTTCAGTGTAGTTAATGTGGATAATAAAAGCACTGAAGATGCTGCAGAGAAGACTCCCCACATGTGCCCCTGGGGGTGGGTGCACCGTGCCAGGGCTGTTTCCCTCCCTGCTGCCATTGCTTATGTGAAGGACAGGCCTGGAGCTGGAAAGGAATCCCTGGCATTGCCCAAGGCTGTTTCCAAACCCCAGGAGGGGCTGGCACAGTAGCAAGTGGTGGAAGGGACACCATTTGAAGGATGCAGTGAATAGGCAGCAATGGCAGAAGGTCTCTGGGGAGTGAAGCTATCCTGCTGCTGATGCTGTGCTGGGATGGCCCTCACAGATCTGAACCTGAAGGCTTCAGCTCTGTCTCAAGCACTGCAGATGCTTCTGAGGTGCATTGTCTGAAATGTTTAGCCAGATCACAGGAAAAATTGAGGGAAACAGGAAGATATTCAGGAAATCTCACTGAAAACCCCTGCTAAGACTCTACTGAATGTCTGAAATTGTATTGCCAGATGAAGAATGGTTGGAAAGCCAGCAAATAAGCTGAAGTACTTTTTAACAGAGGCAAGAAGAAATGAGCACAATTAACAGCCATTGCCACAGGCCCCTTTGGTTGTGGTATCAGCTTTGTGTATTCCGGCTGTAGTTTTGTATGCAGATTGAAAAATTCTGTTTATATACCATCTATATGTTAACTTCTATCCACTTCTAGAAACAATATAGTGTCATGTCTGGTTTAGGATCTAATAGTACCTCTTCTAGTTGGAACGCATGTGAGGGGAGATAGTCAAGTTTCTAATCCTGTTATCCAGGACCCTGTTGCTTTGTCATGTGTGAAGAGTAGGTGAAGCTTAGCAGATGACTAAAGCTTTGTGGAAAGGAGTTTATATTGTAAAAGTTGTGTATTTTCTACTCTCCCCATGTTATTATTTCCACATCTCTTTTGCAAAGCACACAAGGTATTTAGCTACTGTATACAACATGTAGTGCACTGAAGATCTTTGGATGAGACTCAAATCCTCTTCTAAAGAGGTAAATATCATCTCACCTCCCTTGAGGGTGAATTGATCATGTTAGCAGCTAACTAGGTAATGAAAAGCATTCTATTCCAGACTGTCTGGCTCTTCACCGTGTTGTCCAAGATCAGCTCATTCCTCAAGGTCTGGGTAGCATCATGCAATGTGTTCATGCCCCTGGCTCCCCAGGAGCTCCCACATAAGCAGAATAAACCAGAGAGAAAACAAAACAGGCTTGTTTTGAGTCTGAGTGCTGCAAGGATTACACGTTGTACAGCTCCCAGCACAACTGGAGCACGTATTTGGTTGAGGGGCTGGGGGAGTTATGGCAACAAAGAAAACAGAACAGCAATAAATGCCTTCTCACATGCCCCAGGCTCACATCTCCACAGCTCCACTGGCTTCAGAAGAACTGTTCTGCTTCCACCAGTGTGTGAGAGGAGGCCCAAAGCTGGAAGAACCAACGTGTTTCCTTTGAGAAGGGATGTGAGGCAGCAAGAGCAGCTGGCTTTGGCAGTCAAGATAATAATAAGTTCTAGTGGTAGATTATTTGCAGCATTTTGGCTCTGAAGCAGTGATGAATATAATCTGAACACTTATGCTGGGCTCTGCTGAAGGACTGGCAATGGCTGCTGCTTGTAGGAGAGGAGCATACAATGTGCAACAAGTAAACAAGGAAAATCACTACACTGCACAGGATAAAATGTTCTCATCCCACTCCAGGCATCCAGGAAGAATAAGTGTCTTTTTCTGCTTGGGATTAATGATATTATTTGGGCTAATTATTCTGGATATTTCCCTCTTCTGTTTTTTAGCTTTCTCAAAGAAAGGAAAAGAATCTTTACCTGATAAAATGTTTTCATTTCAATCTTGACTTTTCCAGATATTCGTTTTCTACTCCCACACTTCCATAGTTCATGTGTCATTAAATGAGATAATGAAGCCAGCATGGCTTGTTATCTAACGATTTAAGGGGTGGCTCTGACCTCACTCTTACACCCGTTTTCTCTACCCTCTTTCTGTTGACTGCAGCACAGTCAGTCCCTCTTGGTCTCATGGAAATGGTAAGACAACCCCTTCAGACCTTATCCCAGTTTGTGCAATGAATTTGTTTTCAGCTACTGTGAATGGTTTTGAGCCAAGCCCTTGTTTGGTTCCAGCATCTAACAGCTCCTTTTAGAAAGCTGCCCCATAGATCACCACATTTTTTAAGTACATTTGTCCAAAACTACCTCTTCAAATTAGGAATATAAGTTTTCCCAAAAGGTTTTCAGTATTCCGTTTTCAAACAAGGTTCTGAAAAGCTTTGAAAACACTATGGTGATTCAGCTCAGATCAGCCAGTTCTATAGGACAAAGAAATTTTAAAAATAATGATTGTCATTGTTGTCCCATCCCTCCCCCTTGAGCTTTTTCCAAACATCAGCACACTTTTGATTTAATTAGAAGGGATCCATTTATTGCCAAATTACTTGATCCATGCACAAGCAATGTGGGAGAGTGCCAAAGGCCCTAGGGTTCAAGCTGTGAAAGCTGGCTTTTTTCCCCGTGTCCTGATTCCTGTGTAACTCCTGTGCTACAGGAGGATAAAATCCTCTTTCTGTCAATGGGAGATTTTGCTAGGCTCCTTTCTTTCTGCAGTGTTTGGGGATTAGAAATGAGAACTGTTAAATAAGTCAGTAGTTGTTATAACCAGGAGCACTCCAGCAGCTTGTGGTTCTAATTCTGATTAATACATTCAGGGGAGAAGATGGAGGACCCCAAAGTGCTACATCAATCAGTGATGTTGGTCCTGCACTTGGCAATCCCACCAGGCTCTCAGACAGCACAGCTATTGGCATGCTGTATAGATATGAAAATATCAAGACTTGAATACTACCTGTATGAAAAGTTACTTTGTACCTGGCATGTGGATATATTCAAAATGCAAGTCATGCTCTCTGGGAACAGACAAATACAAGAAAACACCATTCAGTCAACTTCCTTGGCAGGAGAGTGAGTCTGATGGGAGAAGTCAGTGTACTGTGGAGGCCCTGGGGACAACAAACCCCAGCAGTTTCACAAACACTTGCTGAGAAGCCAAGTCACAGATGTGATGAGTTTTCCTGAGGTGTTCAGCCGAGAGGGCAGGGCTGACCCTCACGTGTAACGGGGGCAAGGACAACACAAAAACAGGCATGGGGGAGCATGGGACCCTCTTCAGGTCCTTCTGAGGGCTGTTTCAAAGACAAAATAAAACCTGAAGAAAGGGTTTAGCTCCGGAAATACTTTATGTTTGTAGGCTCTTTCTGTGAATGTGTTTCAAGTAGTATAACTCAGCCCTTTGCTGTGACTTTATCCTGAAAATCGTTTGAAGTAAGAACTCAAATGAATCTGTCAGGCACAAAACGCTCTGCTTTCCTCAGAGCACGTCTGGATAAAACTGAGCTGCAGCCCATTGAGGTATTTGCAAACTCAGTACAATGAGAGGGTCTCACAGGGTGAGATGCACCTCTTTTTACAAGGGTTGAAGACACTGCTAATACATCAGATTAGATTCTGGTGGCAGTAAAGAGAAGTAATTACCTATTGCCAAATAGTGAGATTTGGGACCCCCTGGCAAAAATTTGGCAGTGAGGAAATAATCTGAGCAAACATGATAAAAATGAGTGCACCAGAGGTACTGAGCTGAAGGTTGTTCGTTTGAGCCTGAATGCTGAATAGATCTGTGTCGTAAATATTTGGTACTCTTGGGTCAGGCCTCCTTCCCACAGCCTGTCAAATGGTGTCATATGGTAACTGTTATGAAAACAAACTTTGTTTTCATACCAGTCTTCTATTTTATTCTAAGGCATTGTTTTGTCATATGTTTTCATAGCTTCAGGTTAGCATCTTTCACAAGGTACTGTGAGCTCCAGAGATCACACTGTCTCGTGCGTCGTCAAGCAAACAGCGTTGTAATATTGATGTGTCATTGCCATGTCAAGGCAGCACTCTGAAAACTCATTTTTTAGTGAACAGTGGGACAGATACTTATTTAACTTTATCGTGGCTGCTTGTGAGATGTCCAAGGTTTCATTAGACCTCTTTAAAACTGTGGAACAAATTGGAAACTGGGAGCCTCCTCCCCTGCTTCTTCTCCACAGCTGCCCCATGAAGCCCATGACACAAGAGAACAGGTCAGACCTATTTGCCTGTTCACATCAGGAACTCGTTTGTATATGGAACTTTTCAAAGTTTACTCTTCTATGAGTGTAAACCCCCCCTCATCATGACTGTGCTTCAGGCAGGAGGAGGCTCCTCCAGCTGCCTGGAATGAGGCATCAGCACATCTGGGCTCAGGGCCGCTGACCCAAGTGCTGCCTTGAGGGGGGATCAGACCTTCCCTTCCCTTCCCTTCCCACACTGTCAGTGCCCTGCTGCTGGAGCTGCTGCCCTTCACTTCCAACCCCGGCTGCCAAACCAGCTCTGGGATCTCACAGTCAGGGCCCTGTGGTTTGAGCCTTTGGAAGTGCTGAGATCAGTGAGAAGGAAGCTCTGACAAACCCGGGAGCTGCCGGCCAAGTCCGCACAGGCTGCTCAGCAGGGTGACATTTCTGGGTCTGTCTGCTGCTATGTATGGAACGGGATACATTTTTAATGCTGTATCCTGTCCAGGAGAGGAGGGAGACGGGGAGCTCTTGTCATCCGCAGGAGGAGAGCGCTGGCCTCCATCACAGGGGTGGGAAAGGGAGCCTGGAGCCGGCTGTTTCCCAGCAGGATGCAGAGGTTGTCGTGGGCTGGCACTGCACTGTGCTCTGACACTGCTGCTGTCCCCCAACAGCCTCAGCTGCACCCTGGGGTGGCACCAGATAGGCTGTGTGAAAGGATCGTGTTTAAATGACTTTTTCTCTCCCTTTCTGCGGGTAAATGGGCTGGAAGGGACACAGCACATCACTTTTTGCCAGGCTGTTTCTTTAGCAGCCAGGTAGACAAAGAGCCCTGGAGCAAGAGGGAAACTGTCTTGGGCTGCAAAGGTAGAGAAACAGCTTAATTGAGTCACAGCTGATGTCTCTGTTGTGATAAATAATTGGCTCGTTCAGACACTGCTCTGTAAACAGGTGGTAAACACAAGTTCACTGAAGTTAAAATACAGAAATCAGGATTTAAAATGTCTCCTTCCTAGAATATTAAAAGGCAGACCTAGAAATACTGAGCATTTTGGAACAAAATCACATACTAATTGACTTTGACAACTAATTCCTCTTTTTGTTCCACCTGTACTGGGGAAGCCTGGACTGAAAGTCCTTTAGTACTTTTGGACTACATTATCTTGTTTTCTAGCTTTATTAAGATACCTCTTGGATACTGAATGAATCAGATGGGATATGCTGTTCTTGTTTCCTTTCCTAAGTCTCTCATAAAAAAATTCCCTAGGATTTTACAAGGGATAATGTTCTTTCTTAAACTAGAGTAAAAGATGATATAGATGAAGTATAATTCTCAGTTGAATCATGTAAGTCACTGCATAAATTTCTCCATAAACTTTTTACTAATGCCTGCAGGTTCTTAAGATAATGGCTGTAGCAATGGAACTGATTTCTAAGCACTTTATCCCTGCAAATATCTAAGAGACTTTCGTAGGATGAAGATGGGGCAGGGCATGGATGGAACTAGTCTATATGGAATGGGAGATTGGGAGACTCACGCTCCTGAGTGGCTGCTCATGCCAACAGGAGTGTTGGGGTGCCCAGAGACTTCCTGCTGCCCCACGGAGCTTGTCAGCCCCGTTTCCAGAGCTGTGCACCCTCCAGCCCCCCAGGCCTCTGTGCTGACCCCCACAGTGATGTTTGGGTCTGGGGGATTCCCTGCACAGCACTGCCCATCCTGCAGGGGCCAGAGGGAAGGCTGCAGGAGCTAAAGCACCTTCAAGGGAAGGACAAACAGCCCTGCACAGCCCCCAGGGCCAGTCCCAGCTGGAAAACCTGGGCCTTTTGCACAGACATGGTGGTTTTGCAATGAGCTGGTGCAGAGCCAGCACATGTGCAGGGAGCAGGAGGTGGGAGCCAGGGCAAGAGGGACAGGGAGGCTCCGGCTGGGGGGGTGCAGGGCCTCCTGAATCCTCCTCAAATTAGAATGTTTCACAGGAGCGTGTCAGTACTGAATAAGTTTTGATGGGAAGTGTCAAATCATTTTGACTTTCTTGTTTAGTTTCAATAACATCAAAGGTGTTTAATTTTGCTGAGGTAAAAATGTTTCCCTTTGATTTGATAATTTCAATTTGTGTCATTTTGGCTTCTGAGGCAGATGAAAACACAAGTTTTAAAAAGGAAGTGTATAAGAGTATAAGGTACATCTGCTGTTTAGTTTTTTACAGTGGATTATGACTTTGTAGTTTTAGCACAAAGCATCATAACTCAACGTTATCAAAGCCTGTTATTTCATGTTCTCTCTTCTGCTGCTCCAAAGAAAACACAAACATGACAGGTCTCCAGACTATCACAAGTTTCCACAAAACAGATTTTTCTGATTAACTTCGAGAGACAGGAGACCCCCAGGGCTTCACCCACAAATGTGGGGAGTCCTGGAGGCTCCTGGCACATACAAACTCAAAGCTGGACCTTGGGGGAAGTTTGAAGCCTGAGTGTAAATGGCTCTGAGGGGCTGTAGATCTTTGTCTCTCAAAGACACAGAGCATTGTTGGTGAAGGCAGAGGAAATGTTCATATGATTAACAATTAATAACTAAGCACCCCTCCCACCTGCAGCTCTGATGAAACCGTGAAGTGTGTTCATCACTTGGTTTCAGCTCATTGAGAACTGACAATCCTCAGGTTAATTCCTCTGTGTGCCAACCCTATCTTCTCTCTGAAGGAAATTGTTAATAAATTCTTGTCTATCTTGGGAAAGCTATTCCAGATTTACCTTTTTTTTTTTTTTTTTTGAGTGTACATATTCTTTCATTCTCCCCTCAAGGCCTTTCAGTCTTATCTAAACAAAACATCCCTGTTGTCATGCCAACCATGTAAATTTGTGTTCACATATCTTTCTGGTTTTCTACTTTGTTTGTAGCTCAACTTGTATCACTTCAGAACATAAATTCCTATAAAATAGGACAATGTTATCCTGGCACCTATCAAAATTATTCATTTCATAGGTTGGCTCTTGAGGAAATGGATGGTTCTTTAGCTGCCAGACTTCCAGCAGCAGAAAGGTTTAGAAAAGTTGTGAGAGTTTTGACTTCTGGTAACAGTGAGGACTGGGAAGAGGATGCCCAGGCTGTATTCCTGCAGAGCATCCTCAGGCTCTGGTCAGCCACTCCCAGCTGGTGCATAGACAAAACTGATTGCAAAGACTGATTGCCACAGCTACCTTACAAACTACACAGTCCCATGCTGCTGCATACACAGTCCAGGAAACAAATAAAATCAGAGGGATTTAGCTATGACTGTCTTTTGCAGCCATCAATGCAAACCCCTAGGGCAACACAGTGAAAGCACATTGTTGAGCTTTCTCTAAAATTACATTACACCTACTTTGATGGGAGGCTGGGGGTCCTCAGGGCTTGACCAGGCAGCTGAGAATTGAAAACATGAGGACCCTGGTGGAAATCCAGATTCCAGGGTAGCTAGAAGGAATCAGGCAATCAAGGGTAAGTGAGTCTTTATTAATAGGACATTGATAAAATCATTTAACCTCTGCAAGACAGAGTGTCATCAGTGGTCAGTTTGTCTCTGCTACAGATGCCACTTGATGATGCGAAATACAAGTGATGAGAGGTAAGACCTGGACATGTGATATTCCAGAGGAAAACTCACCCTTTGAAAATAGTGTTATCAGATTGACATATTGAGTTTGCTTATCTCAATAAGCTGAAACTCAGTCTCCACTGTTTAGGGCTTTGTGTTCAGAATAAGTATTTTTAACCTCCCCTCTGTGGCTTGCCTGTTTGCACGCTGCAGATCCACCAATGGCATGAATATGAAAAGAACACAGCCCTGAAAATAGCATTGCAGGTCCCAGTCCTGCACCGCAGTGTGCTTTGCTGGCTCCTTAAAACCAGTCAGATCTTAGTTTATTGCTGATATCAGCTGTGCTGCCCAACTTCAGACTGACATTCTGAGGCAGACTGAGGCCTCAGATAATATTCATCTGTCCCTCTAAAAGAAGCCTCTGTTCATTCTCTCATGGCAGAAGAAGTTTGTTGATCTTACTCCTGGCATGCATGTCTGTACTGCCAGCAGGTGGATACTGCCTCTGAGGGAAGAACTGTGGCCTGGGGGGAAGACAGGGAAGATTTTTTTGCTCCATATGAGTTTGTGTCCAGAAATGCTTTGTCCACCAGGGTTTGTTTTTGCTTCAGAGAAGTCTTTGAAATGGTTCTTGGCAAATGTGGATGAGGAAAACGTGACCCTTTGGACTGACTGGCATTGCATGTTTGCAGGGTGCTAACTGCCAGCAGTGCTTTGCAAGTCTGGTAATTCAAAGCATGTTGGTGGATCTGGTGGTCACAAGCACAACCCAGCCCAGCTGGCAGGCACAGTCCAGCCCTGGCTGCAATGGACTTGCATAGAACACCCATGGACAGAAACCAAGGTGAAATGCAGAAGGGTGAGACACTTCTTTGTACGTCAAACTTCTTGAGTCACCTGCCAAAGGGAGTGACCAAGATTTAGCAATACCACATGGGCAGCAGCAGAGGGACAGTCATGTCAGACACCACTACTCCAGGTACTGCTGGAAACTAAGGAGCCATTCAGCAGGTGAGATTCTGTGGGCAGGCAGGTAGTGGTGGGATCCATGGATCTGCACCTCCCAGTGTTTATCATAACACCAGTTTCTGTTATTTCACATATTTCAGTTGCAACCAGCCTCTCTGTGCTACTGTGAGGTCATTAATCATGTCTGTGCTCATGATGCAGCAGGACTGTTAGTAACCGCCCATGGGAAGTTTAATAACATTGAGGACCTGTACCCATTTCATCTCCCTAACCCAGCAGGTTCTGCCAGGCTTGGCACCAGGACTTGTACAGAATCATGCCCTGGTCAGTGCCAACTCACCTTATGAAACAATCAGAAACTCAGCGATTAATTTGCATTAAGGTTGATCCAGTAGAACATTAGATTTTGCTCATGTTTGTTCCCTGAGGCTGCACTGTCTGGCCCTGGCCAAGACTGAAGTAGTGCTGCTGAGAGCGAGGATGGGCTCAGGAACTCTGGAGCTGTGCCAAGACACAGTTCTGCTGTCTGGAAGTTAGTCAGAGGATTAATATGATAATGGATATGCCCATAAATTACTTCCCTGAGCTGGCTTTGCTGGTTTTTGGGATATATCCCACCATCCTGGAAATTCTCCACATGGCAGAAGGTCTGGTTCTTCTGTGCTTGCAGACAATAGGCCTGTGTCTCCTGGATGGGAGAGGAGATGGTCCCCAGGACAGGGACTGGGCATGGCAACTGGGCTGACCTGGTGCCGTGTGCGATGGCGAAGTTTTGGAGAGGTGAAACATGGAGAAATGGATAAATATTTGGTTCTAATGTTTTAGAAGACTGAAAAAATCCTAGGTTGTTAGAAGACAAATTGTTTCTCTTCCTAACCCTCCTTTACCCAATTTTCTCTCTCTCTTTTCTTCTGTCTGCCATTTTTCATCCTTTCCCCTTTTGTGTTTTCCTTATTTTTGATGGGAAAACATAAGGTATCTGTTCAGTGAAATTAGAAAACATAACAAGAACTGCATGTGCTTTTATAGATGGTATCATAAAGAGACAATGGCTGCAACAGAGTGCTTGAGAGATGAAAACAAGAGTGCCATTTCAGCATCTTCCCTAACATGAGTCAGAGAGATTGATAGTTATCCTCTTGCAATTAGAATTTTTATTAGCGCGCCGGTGGCCTTGGCATGCTGTGAATGGATGCCATTTTCTTGGAGTGTTTAGTCTTTCATAATGCTTCAGGGAAAATAAAGATGGGCTGGAGTCACTCACCACATAATGCTGAGGGGAAAATCATGTTTTCTGCTGCCTCAGGCTGGGCTTTCAAGTGCCACACACCAGGCATAAAACCCAGTAGGTATCTGCATGGAGCAAAGCTCAGCAGAGCTTACACATTCCCCAGGCTCCAGAGCACCAGGACTGGGCTGAGGCTCAGGAGCCGGGCTGAGCACTCCAGAGGGATGGTCCAGCTCTGCTGCTCTGCCCATTGCCGAGCACATTGAGTGCACAGGGAGGCACATCCAACACAGCCTGCTAATGCCCAGCCATCTGCATCAAACCAGCCATTTCATGCCCTACAGCAACTTGCCCTTCTCTGCTTCTTCTTTCCTTGGGGCAGACACAGACTCCAGACTGGCCTGGCAAGTGTTAAACAAACCATGGAACCCTTGCAGGAATTCCTGTGTTTAAGGAACTTCATGAAAATCTTGCTATCATACAGAAAAAATACGTTTTTTCCCTTTCTGTAAGATTCATATTGCTGAATCTGAGAGAGTCTAACACCTGTGCCAGAGCTGAAGAGCAAATTGGAATATATCTTTCCTTTGAGACTTTCCCCAGTGCTTTATGTATGATGTTCAAAATTCAGCTCCTGAGTAATGCAAGAGGCTGCTCTGAACAAGTTCTCATTCACATGGGGAGTTTCAGTGTCTTGCCCTGGCATTTCTGAGAAGCTGGGGCAGGGCTTTTCCATGAACCACCTTCCTGGAGCTCACACCAGCCTAGGAAACACAACAGGGTGTTCTCCATGCCTGCCAAAAAAGCATGTCCTGGGGATCAAGCCCCCAGGGAAGGGCTGTCTTCACAAATACCTCTGGAACACCTCCTGGAGACAGGGTTTTGAACACATCACAAGCATTTCAGCTGCTTTAGAACTACTGTCAGGCAGAAATGCTGCACCTGTGGCTGGATCTGAATCCCCTCCTTCAGTGCCCTTGCAGTCAGCTTAGGATGTGTTTGCCTGTAGCGTTGCAGTGACCTGCCCCGTGGTGCCTGCACTGCTTGTGAGAGCAGGAGGCAGAGGGCTAAATCCAGCACCAAACTTGGCTCAGCACCTGTGCCCGTACCCTGTGCCCATGGCTGGCACCTGCTGCGGGTTCCTGGGTCCAGCCGTGGGTGTGATGAGTGGGGCACAGCGTGGGAGGAATCCCTGGGTGTCTGCACCTGCCCAGGGGTCGGATACAGCCTGGAGGTGATGGATGGTGGACTATGGGTGATGGATGATGGATGGTCTCCCCAGGTAGTCACACCTGCTGAAGGGCTTGCAATGTCCTGAGCAAGGCAGTCTGAGCCAAGCATACAGACAGGCCACTTGTAATTTAAACCAAGCCCGATTTTTCTTTCAAAAACCCATAATATGCAGGTTTATTTTCTGCAACTCTTCGAGGCCGGTTACCCCAACTGTTGGCAAACTGCAAGGATGGGGTTGCCATGGATACGCTCCGCACTGATTCACATGAAATACATCATTGCATTATTCCCAGAGTGGTGAAAGCCTTTCACAGCTGATAATTTTTAAGAGAATGATTCATCGTTAAATATATCATGGCAGCTCTGCATTGTTTGTTCTTCCTTGGAAGCATAATCTGAAAATAGGCAGCTCCTGGGATGCTCCCGAAGCCAGGAGCGAGATGGCGAGCAGGATCTCTGCCACAGGGCACAGTGGCACTTGGATTTGATTCAGCCTGTGCTGGGAGCAGGAGCAGGTCTGGTGGGCACAACTGACCACTCACTCGGGGCCGGTTTTGAGGGAGAAACACCACACCCTGCACCACATCCCACCCAACCCGGGGAGGCTGCCGAGGTACCAGCTGGGATGGGTGGGTGGGGGACCACAGTCCAACCATATGGCTTCAAAGGCCCTGGACTGTAACAACTATTATGACTTTCCACATTCACCTCTTGAGAGACTGTTCTGTACAGCTGGGGGAAAAGCCAAACCCGTGTTGGAGCCTGGTGCCTGAGAGGGGCCTGTCTCTCCCCTTGGTGCCAGCCAGGAAACCAGAGTGCTATCCATCAGAAACAGAGCCAGGAAGGGTCCATGGCTGTGCACACCATGCAGAGCTTCCCGTGGCCACCACTGCCCCTCCCAGCTCCAGATCCCCCATTCTAATGGAATCACCAATGTGATGTGCAGCCCTTTTTCAGGCCCACTGTTTATAAACTACTTAGTTGCCTAGGAGTGTTGGAGTATTCACACTTGGATTTTCAGGTGTGGAGGGATGGAATACAACTCCAAACAGGGTTATGTGGAGACACCTGAGATCTGTGTGGTGCCAGCCCTGGAGAAGGAGAAACAAACAGGACACTTCCTGCTCTGGTTTTGAAATGGTGCATTGAAAGATTCTGCAGAGAACACAATAAATAACAGGCCCTCATCAAACAGCTGCCTGCACTTAGAAAGGAACCCAAAACCAACTGAAATGAACAGAAACTGGGCTGTGTGTTCTTGACTCCAGGCCAAAATAATTCTTAGTTATTCCCAAGACAAAACTGTTTCCTCTGTCCCTGAAAGCCAAAGATGTACATTTCATGCATAATTAACGTTAGATTTTAGTATACATCAGAGCTTAGGGTTGTGTGAGGCACAAATGGGGCTTTCCAAACAGGGCTTTTGATTGCTAATCATTTTAAATGCAGGAAATAATGGCACTTCTCAGTCCTTCAAGCCATCAGAGAGGAATTTCTGTCACAACTGATGGTTCCTGCTGTGTTCAGGCTCCAGCCAGGATAGCCACTTCCTTGGGGTGGATGGAAACACCAGGGGAGACTGGAATCACTGTCAGCCCCTGAGCCCAGGGGATGGATGCTCTGCCACTGCCATGCACCACCCGGCCTCGCCACAAACCAACACGCACCAGCAGTATTTCTGTAGCACTAATACCCAGTGAGTTTTCAATCCTTTAATCCCCGTTTCCATTCTTCTGAGAGCAGCCACTAATGGGCGAGGAATGAGCACAACAGTTTCCATTTGTGCCCCACTAACTCTGCTGCTAAACCTCTGTTCCTTGAGTCAGACAGTGACATGTGCTGCTCTGGGCTGGAGGGCGATGTCCATGTCAGCACCTCCTGGGCCAGCTGAGCCCCCGCTCCACACACTCACCCCCTTCCTCGGCACCCCCTGCCAACAGCTTTTCACCATATCACAGGTAACCCTTCCTTCTATCCAGGCTCATCCAATCCTTATTAAGGCTTTGCTTCAGATAAGAGCATTGAGAAAACATGATCTCCTTTCCCCTTTCTTCCTTCTTCTCAATGACACTGTCCCCTTCCCAATGAGAATGTGCTGTCTGTAAATCCAAATCCACCACCTGTGCTGAGCTCTGTCTCCCCAAATCCAGGCACATGCTGACCCCACACTACCTCCCCTTCCTCCCTGCCTAATCCTCTCTGCCCTCCAGCTATGGCACAGACTGCTCACCCCCCTCCTGGCCTCCAGACCACAGGTCAGTTGGCTTTGCTTGGACCCTTCGCTGCGTTATCTATTGAATTCCTTAATGCTGCACTGCTTTTTCTCTTGGCAAATTCAGTCAATGGCATTTTGACCTGTTTGCTAATGCATCTTACTGCAGCTTCAGATCGTTACTGGATGGTACAACATAGTTCTGAAGTGCTCCTAAACCTGCAGAACAGCAACACATCTGAGGAGCAGAGGTGAAATGTGGTCATTAGTGGCTCCAGCTGTTATGAGTGACGGAATTATATAACTCTGGAAACGAGGATGGAACAGAATGCTTCCTGCCCAGATCTGTGTTGGCTCCTGAGAACAGCCCCAGTCCTCTGGAGCTCATGCTAAAAGTAGGCTGGCACTGTTTTTCTGAGCTCTTCTGGTGCCTAGTTTGGGGATTAGTTTGGGCTGATGTAGCTCACAAAGAATAAATCTCAGGTCTGTGCCGAGGCTGAGGCCAAGGAGACATGGTTTGCACCCACTGCTGTTGTGTCCTGGGGCAGCAGCTCCCTGGCATCCCCTGAGGTGGGATTATGGGGGGCAAGGTGGGTTTAGCCAGTACTGCTGCTCACCAGAAAGTCAGTAGCTGCCTGAATGAACACTGAGTTACCCAGAGGGTGAGGTGCTTTACCTGCCTCTTCCAGAGAGGGGTATCAGCAGAGATGTATGTTGTGGAAGAAAACAGCATGGGAGATACTGTGTTTGATGAAGTTGAGATGGTCCAAATTTGATTTGGTTTTGGAATTATTTTTCTTTCCAAAGTTTATCCTATTTTCTATCATGCAGGTAGCACAGTGTTTCTTAAGGTCATGATTGGAACAAACTTCAGTATTCTCCAAGTGTTCTTATTTATCTGAAACATACTATATTTTCAGAAATGTTGTCATGCAGTAAATGTCAAAATGTCCTTATTTCCTATGGGAAAAAAAAATAATCAGCCTCTTGACAAGCTCTAGTCTTAGTATGGAGCTGCTGGGTTAATGGCAAAGCCCTGAGGCTGCGTGCTGGAAACCTTCAGCTCACTTCATTGCCCACCAGAAAATTACATAGAATTCCATGGAGCTATTGTATGGAGTGACCCTTAGTCATATTGTCTCAGCTACTTATCTCCACAGAAATAAGATGTATATAGTAATCTTCTTATACTTACTGAGAAATCTAAAGAAGGCCAGCACTGTGGTGGGGTCATTTGTCTGGCTGTAATAAGGTTACTGTACAAGGAGATATTAATGTTGGAAAAAGCATAGTGGAGATTTCCCATTTAAATCAGTGTAATTATTTCTGTCTGGAATAGGTGAACATAGGTTTCCTTAGGGGTTCATGAGTGTGTATCCTCCCTCCAGAAAGGGAAAGGAAAGAGTAGGACATCCTCATGGGCTGTGTGAGCCTGAGTGCCTTGTACAGCCAGGGCAGTTCTGTTCAGTCTTCCCTAAGCAATCCTGCAGCACCCACCAGTTGCTGTAGCATTACCAGATCATGCCCTCTGACAGAGAGGTGTGTGTGGAGCATGTACTAAGTGCTGATTTTCAGTAAAACTAAACATGGAGATGGAGGTGGGAATCACAGGCTGACATTACATCCAAACACTCCTTCCTTTCAAAAAAGTGGCCTAAAAGGCCATCAGGGACCTCAGTATGTTCTTGCTCCCTCTACAAGCTCCTTACAGAAGTTCCTCTTGCACATCTCCCCAGACTCCTCCAGCTCCCATTTGTCTTTAAGAGACAGTTGAAAAAGTAAGAAGCAACAAGGAAGAGTTAATGGTCTAAAAGAAAAATTTACACCTGACATTGGAAACTCCAGTAGTGAAGCATTTTCCTGTAAGGAGAAAAAATATTTCAGAAAAAAAGCTTCTGTTTCTTCCCTGGGGAAAAAAGTATCCTAGTTACACTAGTAATTCTCAAAGTGGGCTCTACAGACGGTCTGTGGAACAATTTTGGAGTGGCTCCTTGGAAGGCAGAAGCAATCAGTGAGGGAAATTTTCTCTCACAGTTCTCTGCATGGAAAATTTGGAGTCATTAGTTCACATTTGAGGGGTCACTTTCAGGGCTCAGCTTACTGGTGAGGTGCTCTCTGGCAGGGGCTATTTTGGGACACAGCAAGGAGCACAGGAAGGGCCAGGGGCACATCTGCATCAGGAATGACCTGTTGGCCTCTCCTCCATCTGGGACCAGCAGAGATTTGCATCAGCACCAGTGATCCTGCAGTGCAAAACTGTTCTTAAAAATAAACTTGGAAGCAGGCTCTGGCCAGTTATCAGTGCTGGACATGAAAGTCGTGGAAACAGCCACGGGAAGGGAGAGCAGGAGCAGGGGAAGGCATGTCCTTAATACAGACATCATTTTCCAGAAGCACAAACCTAAGATTGAGCAATACTTCTTTGGGATAAAACCAAAGCCATTAATCTTAGTTGTACTGAATACTTGCGGTTCATTTTCAAAAAATGCTCTGCAGAAGAAGTCCCTCTAACAGTGAAGATGAGGGGGGCCTCTGGTGTGCTTTGTCCTTGCTGCCTTGCATATTATGTGTGAGAGAGATTTCAGGCAGGTTTTTGTTGAAACCATACCTACTGCTGCCAGGGTGGAATAGCAGATCAGCTCTCCTGAAGTAATTACCTGGGACATTAAGCTTATCTGGTTTGTGTCTGGAGACAGGGAAGGCAGGGCAAGGTGTTTGGGTGCTGAATGGTCACCCGAGCCACCAGAGGACCCCCACTCACTGGAAATGCCTCATCCAAGATTCACTGTTAGACTAAGCCAGGCTGTGCACCAGGCAGAGCACTGTTCCCGTGCTCTCCTGGTGTGGATTGATTTCTGGAGGTGCAGAGTTTTATAAAACACACACGCAAAGTGAGCCACAGAATCCACCTTGCAATTCTGTTATCTCTGAAAGATGAATCTTCTGCAAAAGGCCAGTTCTCCACCACAAAGTGTCCGTGACCCTGTCTTCTCACTGTACTTCCTTTCTCTACTTCCACAGGGTCTTGAAAAGCAAGAGGCAGCTCACTGCAAACAAAAGAGAGAAATTGAGAGGCCTCATCTGGTTTTGATTGCAGAGAGATGATGATGAATTAGACCTCTGGGATGATGCATTGTGTAACCCCTTTCTGTTGGCATGGGCCAAACCTGCCCCTGCTGTGTCCGTGCTCACAGTTTGGCTCTCCCTGCAGCGTGTGAGTCATTGTTCATTCATGAAAGTCAAAAATGGCACTTGGGAAATGTGCCAAATTTTTTAGGAATAGCAGCTCCTCGATTACTGACCGGTCTCACAGCAGCCATGGGGCAGGATGGACACAGGGCACACGCTGCAGAGCCCAGCCCATCAGGGCTGGGGGGGGTGGCACGAGGGTGCTGCATCTGCTCTGTCACTGTGTGTGCATCCCGAGTGCTCCAAGCCGAGCCTGCGCCTCAGAGACCGGTTTCCTTCTCAAAGCATAGTGATGAAATATCTATTGTGCTCAGAAATCTCTTCAAAAACCAAAACACATCTATCCAGCCCTTTGCCCTTTGGCAGATGGCTTGAGCTCTTCTTCTCCTCGTTAACCTGGGAGTTTCATTTTATGAGCAGGGTGTCAGTTCTCGTTTACCTAAAAGGTCTCAATACTGTTAGTGCTTGCAGATACTGCTGCTGTCATGGCAACAAGGTTATTTATGCATAATAGATACCTGCTTTTCTTTTTTTTTGTTGTTTTTTCAATGTTGCTAAGTGGAGATGGGGTCAGAGGGCCATAAAATGGAGTGGGAGCTCCCATCCCTACACATATGTGCATAAGCCCTCCAGACCTCCTTCCTCTCCACCTGGCTGACATGGTTCGAGTCCCTGTAACCATCCTCAGTCCATCCCTTCCTCCAGCAGGAACAAGTGACAGCAGAAGGGTATGTGGAGATACAACCAGAGATGCCAACATCCCGTTCCATGTGGGCTGAGCCAAGCTGGTCTCCCCACAGAGCAGACCCTGTCAGGGATCAAGGGGCCATTTGCCAAGCTGCCTTTACCCACCTGATCCTTCCCCTGATTTTGCAACATGTGCTTTATTAATGACACTGCTCCATTATTTAACAGCTGGGCCACCACAGCAACAGGCTGACAAACACCGGTATAGGGCTGCAATTTCAATTTAGTCAAGTTTTCCTTTAAATTCTTTCTGGGTTTCATCTGTCCATTTTCCATGGCAACCAGCAAGGACTAGAGGTCAGAGAGGGAAAGAGTCTTTTCATTTAAGTTAGATGAAGCTCTGTCACCCACCAGAGCACCCTCATGTGAAGGATTTTCTACAGAAAGAGCCCCTTGCTGCAGGAGAGACATCACGTGTGTCCTGGCAAACCTCCCTCTGCAGAGCTTGGTTGTTTTCCTTCACTGAGGATCTTCTCCAGACATAAATCAGTTCTATTTACATGTAATGTTGAGTACAAAGAGTGGGAAAACCCTCCACAGAAAGAGGGGAGTAAGTGGCTGCCCAGATTTCACTGTCAGATCAAGATCTGATCTCCTGACAAATCAGAAGCTTCTCTTCTCAGCTCACAGACAGTGCCTCACTTGGCCCTGCAGGTGCTGGCAGCTTCCAAAAACACCTTGGCTGTGCCAGATTCAAACCCCCCAGTGCTGTAAGGCCGAGTGACACCAGGCAGGTGTGGTGGCAGTTGCACCAGTGTCCCCGAGCCCAGCACACACATGTTTACTGGGAACTCTGGTGCAGGGCAGGTCTCTGGGCGATCCCCGAGACCCCACTGGTGCCTTGGCTGGTGCAGCTCTCGGTGCTGTTTGCAGCCCACCCACAGCACCAGGGCCTTGGCATGTGGCTGAGCACCACTCGGGGTGGGCACAGCCCCTGTCCCTGCCCAGCTGGGTCACACAACCCCCCATGAGCTCCATTCATCGCTGTTTAATCCCCACACTTGAGGTGGCTCAGCGTCTCTTGTGCCACGGTGTTGGAGCAGGGAACTACAGGAAGGTTCCCTGTCCTGGGCATCCTGGTGAGAAGGGGCAAAGGCAGGGTTGGGAGGGTAGCAGCACTGAGATCAAGTGAATCCTCCTTCCCCATCAGCAAGACAGGCTGTTCCCACAGATCCCCACTCCCCAAGGCCCCCAGAGCAGCAGTTCAAGAGCTGCCCACGCCAGCAGGAGAGGGAGAAGCACCGTCCCGGGAAAGGGGGGCACGTGAAGGAATAACAATACTTTCCTCTTATGTAACTCTTGCCTAAAATACCTCAAAGTGGGCTTGTAGATAAATAATTGAAGATATTACAGAATTAGCTGTAATTTTGTATGTCAGAAAGTAATATTCTCCATTGCTTCTGTGCTGGTGTGGAAACCACCCCAGCTGTGGGCTGAAATGAGGCCACGTGGCTTCAGAAACTGCCCCAGAGCACAAAGTGTACTCACATGCATTGCAGCTACTTGATGTTCAGGGCAAAAATTATTTACTGAGAAAAGTTTGCAAGTAATTCTGAATTATGAATAATTGATAAATTTCTAATTCACCCACAGGCAGTTTGCAAGGGTGGGAAGGGGGAGAGGGGAAGCAACTTTTGTCAGATAAATTATTTGTGAATTAATCACTCTGATGCTCTCTGAAGCCGATGGGGAGCTCGCATAAATAAGACTATTCATGGAGAAGACCGAGTCTTTAATGGTGCTCTGAGAATGGTAGATTCATTAGCTGAAAGCACTGATTATAATTCAAAGGGATAGGGAGGGGAGAAAATCAAGTCATAATTAGTCACTTAAATTGTATCAAGTAGCAAGCAACTGATTTTAAACTAGTCCAAACAAAGGGGAAATGATTCGTTCTGATTAAGTCAGTCTCTCTTGCCCTTTCAAAGATTTATAAAGTAATGTCAATAAATTATGGTTCTTGGGACTCAACCTATAAAAACAGCGTAGAAATGCAATATAATACAGCATCAGACAAGTGGGTTTGACACGGTGGATCAGAACTAAATGCATATTTATTAAGGCAGTATATAATAAGTCTCATGTCATGCCAATATTGATCAACTGTCTCTTGTCTAAACTCTCCTCGTCACTCCTGTTGTTCCCAATTGTCTCTCTGGCTGCTCCTCTAATGCTGAAGTTGGCCCCAGTTTGCTCACTGATAAGCTTAATTACTCTGTGGAAGGACTTCTTGTAAAACTACGTGATCTGGATAAATTATGGTGCCAAGGAACTGTGCAGCATACACATAAGGACCCATCTGGAGCCTCCCCTCTGTCCCAGTGCAGCATGTGATCTGGATTTCCTAGAGTGCAGTTTTCAGCTGTTTTCCAAGTGAAGAGGGACAGGGCAGGTCTGTGGTTTAGGGATCTGTTTCTCCAAGGCAATGAGTTGAAATGATAGTTTAGAAGAAGCAAACACTATTTGCTACAGAATAGTAAATTCAGCCACACCAATTCTGGTGCTGGGGGGTGGTGGAGGTGTTAGTGCATCATTATAGTTATTGCTGTTGGGCAAACATCAGCAGTGAACTCAGGGCTCACTCACACTTTCACCCAAATTCTGTCATGGTGGGCTCTGAGCTGGGACAGAAATATGACACAGAGGTATACTTAGGGAAGGACAGACTATATTTAAACTACAAAGTACTGAATCTCTTCTGGGTTTGATTCAGAGCTAGCAGAGCTAACAATGCCTCACAGTAAGACTGACTTTTGTCCAGGAGTTCCCAGCATTTTGCATTAAGGAAGAAATATTCTTGTGTGTGTCTGGGCACTGGGAGTGGCTGAGCTTAATTCAGCAAAGTGATGGAACAGATGCTTCAGCTTGGGTCCACACAAAAATCTGTGAGACTTAAACACATGCTTGGGCTGTTTGTCAGACACTGCTGGGACTGTTCAAGATGCAGCGTGTGCACCGGGGTTCCCTCAGCTGGAGCCTCACCCCTGGGAGCTGGGCACTAAAGCTGGGGAAGGTTTGGGAGCAGTGTCGTGGTGCTGGACAGGGAGCAGCCCCGTGCAGAGACCTGTGCTGGGTCAGGTGAGCTTCTGACTGTGTCTGTGAGGAGCTGAGCCGAGATGTGCCAGCTCGTTCTTCCTCTGCCCATCACACGCCCATCAGGAGAGGACCTGCGGGCTGCACCAGCACCTGCCTTCCAGGTGCAAAGGCTCTGCTTCACCAAACTTCTCCAGTCACCCAGCCCTGCCCTGCTCTATTTTCAGTACCAATAAATCTCCTGTAGACATCCCCTTTGTCACAGCCTGTTCCCCAGCTCTGTAGGCTCTTCTCTGTTCCAAATGTAATTGCTCTTTATCCTTTTTTCCTGCTGTCTGGAACCATAGCTCATCATCCTACACTTCTCATTATCTTAATTAAACCAGGGCAAATCAAGGGCCTGTTTTATAACCTAACATTACCCTGTACAATTTTTTAGCTCAAAAGATGTGAATTAGTGCTGAGGTATCTTAGAGGAAATTGGCACCTCAGCTCCCTCAGTTTGCAGTACGGTGGTTGTCTGAGGAGGGCTGAGCAAAAACCTGAGCTGAGTGCTTTGCTGTGCCCCATCCACCAGGTAAAATCAGTCTTTCCCACAGCAGCCCAGTTCTTGCCTCTGGTACTCCTGGATGGCTGCTTTGGGTAATTGTATCTTGCAAATCACTAGATCCACCTCCTTATTTGATTCGGTTTTCTTCGATTCAGTTCTATCTCACTCACTGCTCACTGTCCTGGCTGATGGCTGATTTGTTGGTTTTGTCTGTGTTTCTGCATCCTGGGTGCTGTCTGCAGAGGCAGCTGCAGCACCCAGAAGTTGGGTGAGAGAGCTGTTCCCAGCAAGCAGTGGCAGATGGAGCAGGGACAGTTCGTGGTGGCTTCCCCTCCAGTCTCTGCAGGATCAGTGTCTGTGGGTGATGCACAGGGCACACATCAACCTGCTATAAATACGGGCCAATCATTACATCTTCATTCTGCACGTGTAAATGGCGCTGGTGATGGTGCTATCCAGTCATTTCAGGAGGATTATCTGCTGTTTAATTAAATAATGTTTGTACAATGTCTGGGAAGGCTGTCTTGTAAACATAATGTGTTGCATCTCGGAGAGGCTCTGTGGGGATCCGGGTCTCATGCTGTGCTTCGCTGGCGCATCTTGGAACAAGCTGGGGGAGAAGGGAGGCAGTACCCCTAGCACATCTGGCTTTCAGAAAGATCTCTGGATTTACCCAGCCCACAGAGCTCCACCCCAGAAGGGCAACTTGTGTCTCCTGCCCCCTTAACCCAATAATTTCTCCGCATATTGAACAGTGATGTTTGTGGTGTTGGGATGGACAAGGGCCTTGGGACAATGGAGACCACCAAAGTTCACCTTTAAAATCCCATGCAAAGAAGATGTTAGTTCCAGGAGCAAACTGCCCTGATTTTACAGGGAAGCAAGAGATTCAGATGGTATTAGACATTATTTTATTCCAAAACATTGGCAAAAAGTTTGCCGTTTTTATTCTGAAGTGAAAGTATATTTTTAAAACCTGCCATACCCCTTGGTGTCTGGCCACTGCAAGACATTCAGCAATATTAGCAAAGCTGATGGCTGCTAAATGGCCTTATTTCCAGCAGTAATGAGCTGCATTTAATAATGAATTAAACATCATTAACTGGGGAAGTTTTTGGTGAATGCTTCTTTAATATCATTGTGCAGCAATTATCACTGGAGTGAATAGCTCAGCTCTGTCCAGCTGCACCACTTGTCATTTGGAGGAGCAGTAGAATCCCTCTGGTCCAGGAGGGCTTATAACATTAAGTGACACTGAGTTTAAAGTTTAACAAATGTTTCTGTTCGCCATGCAGACCGGAACAACTAAGGTTCAGGAGCTTGATCCAGCTCCACCTTGTTTCTGTGCCTGCGTGACCCAGCTAGCCTGGCTGCATTTCTGCAATCAATGAAAGTCCCTCTCAGTAAGGTCTAATTCATAGGCACATGAAGTTTCTTTATTAAAAATTGATACACACAATTAAACAAAGATAAAAGATGATAATGGGAGTAATGAAGCTATTTGGTATTTGTAGTCTTTATTATACAGTGCCATTCCATAGTAATGAGACCTTCCAGACTTCTTCATCATATCTAGTTAGAGGGTCACTTTCATGAAAACATAGTTGATAAATATCAAAAAATTCTTCGCCTTAAAATAATGGACTGAAAAAAAACCCCAACCCTCCCCCCAAGATAACTATTTGCCAGTATTTCTTTGGTGTTTCCCTACTGCCATGACTGAGTGATATATTTTTTAGCAAATCATGTAGTTGCCAAAATATTTCTTTTCATGAGGAGAGAGGCATTGCTCAGCTTGCAGCCAGGGAACAGTTCAGTCTGCAGCAATGAGAAAGTGACTCAGGGATGGCTTTGGAAGGTGAAATACAAGGAGGATGCTCCAGTATGGAGGTCCCTCACATGGGCCTTTCTCCTCACAAGCTGTGTGGTGTTGTTGCTGTGGGACAGGTATAATCACAGTGATAGCACGTATTTCAAACAGCAGCAGCCCCTCAGGTGTGTGCCTTTGTGTGTTGGTTAGCAGGATCCCAGTACATCCAACAGCTCCAATCACAGAGTAGTGTAGCAAAGCCCAACACAGTGCACAGGTAGCACCAGCATGTTTATGGATGCAAATGTGTGTGATCTCACTGATGTGTAAACATCTCAGACAACTGCAGCTCCAGCACTCAACAGCAGTGCAGGGACCACCCCAGGCAGAGGGTCACAGGCCTGTTACTCACCACCTTGGCTCCACCAGCACAGGAGGTTCCTGCCAAGGCTTCGAGTGCTGAGCCACCTGGGGCTCTGTGAAAACACCCATTAGCTCCCCGCTGCTCTGGGCCAGGAGCACGGGCTCATCAGTTCCTTCTTCTTCCTGCTCCATGATCAAAATATTTACAGCTCAGTGAGTGGGGCTGGCAGCAGCCCCAAAACTTTGCTCTTGATAGTAAATGTCACATTTAATATTGATGATGTGGGCTACACAAGTCACACTTGGATGAGTTATTAACCATTGGGAATGACATCTATAATAGGAAACTTCTAAAATGTGAGCTCCCTTATATGTGCAAATGGCTTCTTTTTTATAAAAGATAGAGAAATCTAAGCAATTCTGTAAAATTATATGGATGCTGTTCGTTGTTATGTGGCTGGGACAAACCAGCTTTAACAGTGCATAAAACCAGCCTGTCACCTGGCAGGGCACAGAGTGGTTGTTTATCACCTGGGTGAGCAGAGCAGCAGTGTGATACCTGCAGAGGGTCCCTGCTGCTGTGGGAACCACCAGCTCTGCTCCCCCCTGAGCAGTTCCCACATGTCTCTTTGGTGAAACAGAGGATGCCAGAGGCTGATGCTGCAACAGAATTAGTGCTCTTGGATTTTCTTTTCACTGTGCACTGGGATGAAAGTAAGCAACTTCACAGGGATCCAGGCCAGGGCTGATATACCGTGAATGAGTTGGGCTCTACATTTTCACACCACTAAGAAATAGTAGGGTGGGCACTACAGTGAATTCACAGTTAGTCTTCTGTGGGCACTTACCGTGAAAGAGGCTCTATACAATGCCAGTATTACAGGAAACAAGAAGTGAATATGAAGTTGCACAGAACATCACCATTATAGCTTGATTTAAAAGGGTTTCTTATTATTGGGAGATAAATTCGCCACTTGGGTGTATTGGTGAAAATGCTGGGGATTCATAGAAATGTGGTACTTTGGTCAGGCCATGCCATCAACTTCATCAGCTGAAGTCACTGAATGTTCTGTGGATATTCCACATCCCACTGAGTGATGCTCACAGTTACCCTGGGCTGGAGTGCCATTCAAATGGGTGCTCGTGGATGCCACAAATCCATTCCAGGTACCAAAACCAGACTGGAAAGCTCTGTAGGGAAGTGTGTTACTCAGAACAGGGAGGAGTGTTGTGCATTAGGAATGACAGCTTCTGTAGAAAAGGGATTGAAAGCCAGACCCAAACTGCTGTATTTGGTGGGTTATTGCATCACCCCCAGCCAGCTCACAAGATTCCAAGCAAGTATATCTACTGTGCATTTCAGTTAGGTTGAAAAAACCCTAGAGGAAGTACAATATTCCATTATCCTTCCATCTTGGCTGTCAGCTCCTCCTGCTCCTGTTGCAGGCAACTCCTCTGGTCAGTGCTGTACCATTGATACATCTGTGATTAACAGCTACCTCAGGTAAACGAAATAGTCATTATTTGCACTTTTTACCTCCACCGTGTCTCTCAGCACATCACAGACTTGCTGTGCCAAAGTCTGCCCTGACTCATACCTTCAGTGAAGCCAAGAAAAGCCAACTTTTCTGAGCAGTAGCTATTAACCTTCTTTTACAGATGAGGAAGCTATGCACAAAGAGAATAAATTATTTACCCAAGGTCACAGAATAAATCCAAAATGCCGTAATTGGGAAAAGAACCCAGACTGCCTGATTCCACTTCCTGTGCTTTAACAGCGAGTGCTGTTTTTCCTCCTCGCCGTGACTTACTCTCCCCTGGGCACTCCATCATTCCTGCCCCTCATGCCCAGTCCTTTTCTCATTTGGTTCCTCTCCTGGCTCAGCAGTGCTGGTGCACACCGATGTACTCAGTCTCAATGTAGCATCAGGTCTGGCAAAGCAAGATTTGTGTTTCACTCTGTAACAGTCTAAATGCAAATTACATGGCTGTGTTGAGGCACCGATTTATACGGATTCGTGCTTTGTGTTGGGAAGAGCTACCTGAGAGACTACAGCTTTTTTTAACCTTTAGTAATGACAGGGTTTTAAAAGCTTGCTCTGTGAAGTAGTGGGATGGATTGTTTCATCAGCCTAGACTGTGGCTGAGATAAGCTGTCTGTGAATACACTGAAGTCCTTCAATCTCTGGTTGTTCTGATGGCCCTGCAAAGGGCCCTTTTGCTTGTAATCTTGAAAGTGTCAAGAGCAGGTACTGCATCGACATGAACTTCAGCAATATCTGAGTTAAACTTCTTGCATTAACTGGGTGAGCCTTGTCACAGGACAAACTGTGCAGTGTATTGCTAGAGTTCACAGGTAAATGTATCACAGTGTCTTGAAGCATTATCAATCAAGAAAGAAAATACATTAACAAACCAAAAAAAAAAATTTGCAGGAGCAAATCACAAGTGAATTTGATGTGCAAGAAAGGGAATATCTGAATTACAGCCTGGGTATCTTGAAGGTCTTACAAGAACCATAAAGATTCATCTCTCACCAGGTAAAGGAGCAACCACCAAGCATAGCAGTTAATTTCCTGCAGTGAAAAACAAATGTGGATCAAAGGATCAGAAAGAGTAACTGTAAGGGACAATCACGTGAACCAGGTATGCTGTGAGACCTTCTGGAAAGTCCCTGTCCAGGTTCAGCCTGAGAACAAGGGCTCTATTTCCAACATAATAGTTAAAAATTCTAAAGCTTCTACTGAGGAACTCTAAAAGGATTAAAATAATATTTTAAAACTGCTCTTCCTCCCTATCTTTGCATCCTGCATTTAATGAGAGGAACTTCTTGACCCACAGACCTCTCACTCTCCAGGGCACAGCAATGGGGAGGGATTTTCCTTTTGCAAAAGCAGCACAGTGTGCAAAGCACGCTGGACCCCCCAGGAGGGTGCACAAGTGCCTGGCTGCCATTCCCTGGGCTTCTGAGAGCCATCTCAAGATATGTGGGGAATGACAATAACATTCTGAGAGCTGCCAGGAAATCACAAGGAACAGCTGGTAAAAATGCTCAAACCTCCCAGTGCCCTTAATATGCCGTAAACAAATCTGCTTCACCGAAAGCACACACAAGGTGGTTAGGAGCCTTGTGCCTGGATTTATGGACTTTAGTCCTTACTGCCATCCCAAACATCACAAACATAGAGCATGTTAGGAATAAAAACCGCTGTGAAGGAAATACTTGCAGTCTTCTCAACTTGTTGCTGATGATTCAAAAAGACCGAAAACTTATTTGGAATCCTGTAAAGAAAAATATGCCATGAATGGCTTTTTTTCCTGTTTTTGGCCAGTCAGAGCAGCAACACAGCAAGCCATCAGCATTGCCACGTACTGTAGCTGCTGCTCTAGCAGAGGAATGAAATATTCACACCTTTTGGCTGGGGTTTTTATTGAGGTTTCATGCACCTACTTTCTGCCATCCAGTCCATTTAAGTAATGATGATCAAAACCCAGTTCATTTCTCAAAGATTGACAGCTTGCTGGAAATATTTAATTGTCTGGAAACAGAACTGAAGGATGCTGCAGCACGTCCCTTGCTCCCAGGGAAGCCCCTGAGGCCAGAATTGATGCTGTCATTTACAGGATCAAAATCCCAGTGTGTCCCAATGCAGAGGTGGCTGAATTCCAGTGGGGAGAAAGCAGTTCAAAGCCAAGGACACATGGTCTTGACAGCAGGATGAAAGCTGGCTCAAAGGTGCTGTGAAATCATCATGACTTATTATTATGGGATCCTGACATCTTGCAGTGAAGCAGTAATGAATTATTTTGCACCACCGGTTTTTGGAAGTCCACAAGTACCTATTGCAGGAGAGCCAGGGACGGGGGGCTCAGGAAGGGTCCTGCCCATTGCTGGTGGCTTTGGCTGGGCACTGCATCTCAGGGTCACATTCGCTCCTGTACAAGTGGAAGATCCTTACACCCATCCTCCTGCTCATTATCTTCATGCAAATTTGGTCTTTTATTCAGGGCATTAAGGTCAGCAGCAGAAACCTCTTGAATCTGCATCTTTGTCCCTCTCACCCTCAAACTTTCATTCTCTAAATTCTTGATCACACATGGGATTCTTGGGGCTGTCCTGTGCAGGGCCAGGAGCTGGACTTCAATGATCCTTGTGAGTCTATTCCAGCCCAGGATATTCTATGATTAAGTGGTCACTTAGAAACACCAATCACACTGGCTTTTTCTGCTCCTCACAGTCTCCCATGCCCCAGCACTAACACTGGGCAGCACTGTCAGATCCTTTCCCTCACTGCAAGGTTTGCTCCAGCCTGGCAGAGCAGGGATTAGAGCTCCGACTGGCTCCTCTAGTCACAAATATGTGCTCCAGCCCTCAGGCCATGGCAACAACTTCTCTTTCTCCCTTTTTTCCTATGGGAAAGGACTGCCCTGGTGTAGGTGTCCATCTCCTGGAAGTTTCCCTCTGCCTTTTACGGTGATGTTTAGCTGTGCCCCAGCCAGGGATTTCTTTTGCTGCTTTAGGCTGATCTCAGGTCTGTGATCCCATTTCTCAGGCATTTAACTCTTTGCCTATATGACACAGAGGATGTATGGCCCAGAGCAGAGGCTCCTGTGAGGGCCGTGAGGTAGGACAGTGCTGAGCTCGGGGTCCCTGGAGGGGTTGGGTTGGATTTGGGAGCTGGTGACTTCAACAAGAGGTGGGTGCCAGGGCAGGCATCAGAGCCCGACTACCTTTGCAGAGCTGGCCCTCCACCACTTCACTGCACCTCTTTAATTCAAGTGGTGACTCACAGCCTGGAACTATTAGGTACATAGCATATGCAGTTAGTGAGTGGTATTTTTCAGTGCTCATTTTACTTATTGCATTATATTATATTTTGATTTATAATTATATATACAGTGCATTCCCCTCCTGGGCTCCAGGCATCCTTGCCAAAATTAAAAAGTACAGTTAGCAAAACTAAAGCCAGCAAATGCTCAGAGTTCTCTGTCAAAAATAACCAGCAGAGCAACTCTTTTTTTCGACCAGTTTTTCATATATTGCTTGTTCTTCCTGCACTTCCCTTCCCATGAATCTCAGGATGAGGAGAGTATCCCCCTAGCCAATCTCTTGGCCCCACAACAGCTGCGAGGAGAGCAAGAAAACAACCCCAACTTATTCCTCAAATCAGGAGCAGCATTTGCTGGTATTCCCAAGTATTTCAAATACATTTACTTTGTACTCCTGGAGATTTTAATGCTGAGAGGAATGTCTGTGTACTCATTAGGTGGGATTTACCAGTGCATGTGAGAGGGGACCCAGTGCTCACAGGGCAGGACACGGGTGGTGGGGCAGCCTGGGGGGCTGCAGGGCAGTTTCCCCTGTCCCCATTTAGGGGCACACACCACAGCAGGAGCTGGGAGTGACAGGGCCTGGGTTCTTTAGTCCTGGTGTGACAGTAGCACCACTCAGGGAAGTTTGCAGCAGCCAGAATCATGTACCAGCCATCAAGAAAAGGTTTGGCTTGAACCTGATGAAGACCAGGCATGTCCAACCCTTAAAGTAACACAGATCTCCACAGAATATATGAATTTAGCCTAAGAAGCAAGAGATTTTCCCTTTGAACAGTCAATACTGACCACTGTCCCTCTTACTTAGCCGTGCAGACACAGGCTGTTCACATGTCTGCATCCAGCAGCAGCCAGAACAAAGCTGATGGGACCTGCCTGAACCAACAATCTTTGGAAAACCCCAGTCCTTCCATTCTCTGTTATTTCAGCAACACTTCCTCTGGTTTGGGGCAGTACAGAAACCTGGTGGACACTGTTAGGCCATGTTACCAGCCAAGTCTTTTGCTGGCCCATATGAAGTGGGACAAGCTGTCCCCTCACCCCACAGTGTCCAGACTGTTCACTGGGCACTTGCCCTGCCTGGGTCTGTGCTTGCTGTGGGCCCTGCCTGGCCTCTTGGTCCTGAGGAGGCAGCTAGCCTTCCTCTAGCTATTCCTCTGCTAGTGTCAACATGAATAAACCATATTCCTTTTGAGCTACCTACAACTTGTGACAGCTACAGTGCTGTAAATAAAGCAGCTAACGCAGATGCTAATATTAATTCGCATGACCCAGTTGTGCCTCACTCATAGTATCTGGGTTACCAGACAGGCAAGACAAGAGCACAAATATTTAGCCTGTCTCAGTCTGTTACACCAAAAAAGCAAGCATTTGAAGATATTAATTTCTAGAGCTAAATACAAGAGGGGCCCTCCACTAGGAAAAGGAACAAGGGAACTCTGAAAAAAAAAGTCAGAGAAATCCATGTTTAGTGATGGTTAGCAGTTAAGCCACACTGACCACGCACAGGGTGATGCCAACACCTCTTGCTGTGCCACAGATGTGCTGTGACATCCTCAGATCAGGTCTGGTCCAGTCCAGGCCTGGGCATGCATTGCACAGAGAGACTGCCATGGCAGGGAGACATGTGCTGTGTGCAGGATTGAGAGTTGTCTTGTGGTTTCTAAAGCAATATTTAACACATCAATTAACAATGTTAAGTTTTCAGGATAATCACCCATTTAGCCCTTTCCATCTGCAGCTTTTCTGCTCTTACCCATTCCTTTGGTTTCTGCCCAGGAGTTTCCTTGACATTCAGCTTTTCCTGGAGCAATTCAAAGACTGCCAGGTGTGAAAAGGTGTTGGGGAGAAACATGAATGTTGTCACCGAGCCTTATGCATCTGGAAGGAAGTAGCCATTCAAATCTGCCTCAACACCCGTGGCACAGCCTGATGCAGCTGCTCAGCTCTCCAGGTTCTGGGTGCTCCAAAGGTTCACTCTGATGTTCAGTGAGAACAGTCCACACAGGCACTGGGGCTGTTGCAACCCAGCTGTCTTTCACCAGCTGCAGATGTAAAATTGCCTCTTTAGACACTTACAAAGCTCCTCCAGAAAGGCCAGGCTCAGGGCCTGGCTGATCAGTACCAGGTTTATCCTCACAGCTGTGCAGTGAAAATACAGAAGTGTGTGAGCAGCTCATCTTCAGCCATGGCACAGCTGTCCGAAAGAGCAGAGTTATTGCAATACATATGTGGTCATGATTTGAGCTCTCAGTGATAAAGAATTAGTAGGACAACTCTTCCTGCATAGACCTTGTCTTGAATTTACTAGAACCATCTGAGTGAGGACAGGGAACAGCCTTCGGGGCGTGCAGGGTACAGGGGGGCTGTTTGTGTTTTCCATGATAACACGACCGTGTGGCTGCACAGAGGCAGAATTGAGCTGCTCACAGCAGGCTTGGAGGCTTAATTAAGCTTCTAGTGTTCTGTAGAGTTCATTTCACTGCTCGGTGGAGGACAGTTTAGGATAAGCATAATAGGATTAGTGCTGCTATAAACGGCCGCCTAAGCCAGGAAGTCCTCGTAATGGGCCTTTACCCAGTAGGAAAATCTTTTCAGAGGGTGCTTTTTATAACCTGCATAGTTACACATGCTACGAGTGTTTGGGGAAAGGGATCCTGCCTGACGCAGGTTTGCCAGAACCAGCCCAGGTAACCACTTTGGAACAGCACATGTTTCATTGTGCCAGGGGCACTGAGCTTTGCCATTGACAGTGAGAGTCACATACCTGCTGTCCTGTGGGATACTCTTTCCTTGTAGGCACTTCCCCTGATACTCACCTGGGACTAAAGTCCAGGTGCCTCTGGCCAGGTCAGCCCTGTGAACCTCTCCCACCTGGGCTCACATCTGAGCCCACCTGCCTTCCTGCAGGAATTCGGACATGCAGCAGGTCCCAAGGTGAGCAGGCAGATCATCTGCATGTCCTGTGAGGAGCACAGACAGGATTCCTGGGCTACTGACCAAGAGAGCCAGAGCCCCATCAGTCCCAGGGAAGTGGAGCCAGGCTGAGGCTGACAATTGGGAACAGCCACAAACCCCTGTGGTTCTCCCTGGCACCTGAAGGAGCTGTGCTGAAATCATGATGGAGTTTTAAAAGCACCCTGTCCTGATCTCTTGCTCAGGCCATCCCAAGTGCCCTTTAAGGACCTGCTGCCTGGGAAGGTGACTCTCTGGGATATGCAGGGTCAGGGACGCCTGGCATGGCAAGATGGGCTCTGCACACCCTGAGCCCCCCATGTCACAGCCCAGGGTGTGGTGGTGCTGGTGCTCACAGAGAGGGCTCTCCCCCTGCACCCAGACCCCACAGCAGCACCAAACCCAAGGGATGTGCCAGCAGGCACCCCAAGCTCCCATTGTGAGCAAGGGCCTCTTCCCACAGGCTCCGGTCACTGCAGCATTTTAATGCTCTATTTTACTAATGCCATATTTTTTTTTAACACAGAGGTGATCAGTGCTTTTTTAGAGGAGGAGGCAGTTGACAGAGATGTTGGGGACACCTTGATCAGCTGGCTGGGCAGGGACAGAGGCTCTGGGCAGCAGCTGGTGTGCAGGGCAGCACAGCCCCAGCACATCGCCCTGCAAGGGACAGTGCTGAGCACTTGGGCAGTGCCAGCTGCTTTAGAGGCGACAGGTATCCCTTGGGCTCCCCAGCTCTGGAACACAGCACCCCTCTGGGGTTCTTTCACATCACTGCAGGAGCAGAGGCAGTGAGCAAACAGTCCCACTAATGCTGCCCCCAACAAGGCTGATTCTGGCTGCTTTCCTTATCTTTGCCTTTTCTGCAGCAGCAGGTAATTCACAGATAAAACAATCAGTGCTTATACACACACAGACCCTTTGGAACTAGTCTTAATCTTTCCAAATCCCTTAATATACCTTATGTATACAGTTTGGAACTTGTAGATTTAGCATGATAGATTGATTTCACACACTATCTCAATGGAAAATGACATTACTAACTATATTCTTTTTATCATTTTTTTTCCCCTGCACTGAACTGCTGCAGAGCACTAACCTGTGGCCCATCAGCCCAGGGCACAGCACTGTGGGCAGACCAAGCCCCCTGATTGTGTCTGGTGCTATTGCCTGGATTTTATAAGGCCCAAACTGTGGTACAGCCATAGGAGAATTTGGCCAAATCACTGCAGGCTGAACATATGTTATAACCAATCAGCTGGGATGGTTGTAGTTATTTTTCACAACTCCCCCAAAATGGAGAAAATGGATGAGAATTGAGTGGGTCATGTGGATTGACAGGGGAAGCTGCTGTGACAGTTTGAGACAGATGACTCAGGGTTTTTGCTTCACGGTTTTCTGCATGTACCACCAGGAATTTCCAAGGGGTTTCTCCAGTAAGAGCAGGCAGGCAAAAATACAGACTTTCCTCATTAGCCATCCCGTAGTGAAACATGCTCCTGTCCCTGAGCTCTCCTCTCCGGCGCCCGTGCCCTCACCTTGAGCAGCTGGTGTTTTTCAGAAGCATGCACAGTGCTCATGCCGTGTGTTTGGCAGCCTCAGAGCTGTGTCACTTGGCTCTCTTGCCGAGCAGTGCACGGCCTGGGTGGGAGGCAGATGTCTCATCCCAGCCTGGGGACTGGCGTGGCACCACCGTGCCCGTAGGCAGCGCCCAGCACCAGTTCCTTTGTGCTGCCCAAACTCCCCCAGGGCAGGAGCTTGTCTGCCCACAGGGGTTACCCCGTGGCAGCCAGAGGGGCAAGTCAGGGTTACCCTCTGCATGGATGGCACAGAGAGATTTCCCTTGGCAGAGCACCTGCATTTGCTTTCGGAGCTGCCTTGCAAGCAGTGGCCAGCACAAGCCATGTGGCTCCCACACACCAAGGCTGCTGCTCCAGCGATGCCACCCTTGCTCTCCACACCGAGATGTCTCTGTGTCTGGGCTCCCCTTTCCTTGTGGGGTCAGCAATCCTGGCTTATCTCACAGAGCCCTGGGAAACTTGCTGCCTGGGTGCTCGTGGGACAGCCTCACCCAGGGCTGCAGAGGGTACTGGCTGCAGGCATTTGCATCACCAGTCATGGTGCTGCAACTGTGCTATCAAGCTTGGAGCCTTCTATGCTTCTTGCCTTTGCCTTCAGAGGGAAAAAATGTTTCCACTGCGTAAATCAAGCTATGGCCAACCCAGGCTATTGTTTTGTCTATGTTTTTATGTCCCTTTCAATATACATGTCAGCTCTGCCACATCCCATCTGTTAGAAAATGCCTGGGTTTACACGTTACCTCATTAGTCTTACTGTCTATCCAGCATTTTTTCCATCCTACAGGCTCCTCACTCCTTTTACATCACTCTGATTAAATCATTTGCTTAGACCATTAGCAACGAGGTTTAGTATTTTTATATTCCTGGCTCCATAGGACATGATGTAGAAAAGGGCTGAGGAAAGGGAATAAGTTGACTTTCAAGCTGCAAACTGGGAATGTCAGAATAGACAGCACGAGGAACGTACATTTCATGGTGCCACTGTCGCAAGCATCACAGCAGAGCAGTGGCTTTGTGTCAAGAAACATTGTGCAGAGCAGTTTCTGTGTTTATTTTTTGGAGCAGCCTGAACTGGGAGAGAAAAAGCCCAGAAACCTCCCTCAGCAAGCAGACACGCTTGGCTCTCCCGAAGCTGTTTCCCCTGAAATCATGCCCAGGGCCCGTGCCCCGTGCTGGGGCACAGCTCCGGAGCAGGACGTGCCTCAAAACAAGGGATTGCCCGGGGGGCTCCGAGCGCAGCTTTGATTGCAGTGCTGCGGTGTCGCCCACTGGGGCTGCCCTAATCACGGCTCTGTCACCTCCCAGCAGCCTGCACACGCTGTGATTTCTGTGAGAGTGGAATTTAACCCAAAGCGCTTCTTGGCAGCACGTTATTTTACAGGGTTACTTAAAAATATCTTTAAACTGTTTCAAATTACAGGTTGGCCCCAAAAATGCTTCTCAGAGTAGGGTCACCCTTTTAAACATAGGCATGGAGCCTTGGCTGGTAAATTATCTGGTACCCACTGAGTGGGGGTTTTCAGGGGGCAATTAAGGAGCACTCGGAGGCAGGAGCTTGTGACAGCACCAGCCTTTACTGGACCAGCAGGCAACTAATAAACTCTCAAAAGAAAGTGGTCGGGATGGGGAGTATATAGGCTGTTACCAGGTGAGCTTAAGAGCAGCTTGTTGAAGCCGGGTTGGTTCCCAGGCTGTGCTGGGCACAGCCACATCTGCTGCTGTGTCTGTGACAGCAGCCACGTCTGTGCCCCCGGGTGGGGAGGCAGGGGAACACTGCCCTGACACTGTGACAGAGGGTTTTATCTTTGGCAGCATACCAGGGCCTGGGGTTTTTTGGTGAAGTCTCGTGCCACAGACCCTTGTGAAGGCAAGGACGGGGTGGATCACAGCCAGCTGGAATGTGCACACTCACATGCTCCCCTTTCACCTGGCCCCAGCATCACATGCAGGCAGTGCAAGCTGTTCAGTAGGATCTGGCTACGGCACTGGAGCTCAGCTCAGTGTTTTATGAGGGGATGCACCCTGAGAGCCCTAAAATCCCTGTGTCCTGGGAGGGAAACGCCTGTGACATTGCACCTGCCTGTAGCAGGAGGAAGGGACTCATGCATTGAGCCACTATGCCACCTGGAGTCCATCCACTTGGTGCTCCTACAGCCACTCCTTGCCAAAAAAAGAACACTAGCAGAGTTATTTTCTTCAGAATAATAAAACAGAGAAGCAGTAACAAAGCCAAGAACATTGAGATGGTAACGGCAAGAGTCTAGCTTAAATACCCCAAAATAACATCAGCCAGAGCCTGATTTCAAAGCAGCAGCCACTGCCCTGCAAACACAGAGACTTGATGATTGTTACTTTTTCCTTCAATAGCATTTTTTTAACAGTAATACATATATTTTTCTTTGAGAAACTGGACAATTCCCTTCAAATTTCCCATTTCTTTTACTTTTTCCACCATCTTCACATAGAAGGAGATTGGCTGCAACTGTTTTCTGCAAAGAGCAGGTTTGGAAAGGTATACAAGCTCCAGCTGGGATTCCACCAAGCACGCAAACCTGGAGGGAAAAGTCTTGGAGGAGAAGGGTGAGCCCTGCAAGATGCACTCCAGACTTCCAGGCTGCCTTTCACAGAGACTGAGCACGGTCCCACATGAGTTTCAAGCTCATTTCTTTGGGGATTATTTTTTGGTGCAGAGAGAGGAGGTTTTGCAGAAGGTGGCACTAAGGGGAGGAGGAAGCCCATTACATCCCATATCCTAATCCTTGAAAGTCCTCTGTTTAAGTGAGTTTTGCTCAGGCTACAGCAGTAGCATGATCAAAGCTGATGATCCCCCACTGATGGGAATGCAAAGGCACAGGGAGGAGGGGTCCCACATCCTGCCCCCCATGCACACAGGACCAAACCCTCCCAGAGTGGCTGTCATGCTGCTGGCAGTACGGGGAGAGTGGCCTTTGCTGTCACTTTGTCAAAGCCACCCTGCTGTTTGTTGCTGTTTATGTTAATAACATTTTGGCAACTTTCAAGGGTTGTTTTATTTGAGAGATTTGAAAGGTAAATTGTCAGCAACTCAGTGCCCTCCCATGGAGCAGTGAAACAATCCAGGAGCATGGCTTTGCCACTCGTTTTCTTCCTTTGTCTCTTCATTATCTCTGCCTTTGGCAAGTGGTATCTGAGGTAGCTTAGTGGTTTAACGGGCTTTTGGAACAAAACCTAGAGGTGTATAAGGGGCTGGATTTGATTAAGGCATCTTTAAACAGGAGCCATCCTTTCCCCTCCCCTCCCACTCTCTTGAGAAAGCATTCAATGTTTTTTTATTTGGTTTCCAGTAGTGTCACCTCTTACACACAGCTTTAATACAGCCCAGGTAACTCCATGTCTCCAAGAGCACGTTGTCAGACAGAATGTCCCAGTTTGTCTGGTCTGATATCCAACTGGCCCAAAGCTACTCAGGCTTAGCCACAGAAGTTGCAGCTCCGTGTCTGGCTTATTCACCCCACAAATAAGGACAGCCTGTGCCCAGCTTCCTGGCTGCCCAGGGAAAGTGTCTACTCCTGGTCCTGCTGATTTAAGGAACTATTTCCCAAGAAAATCCACCAACTACTCAATAGTCTGATACAGATGTTTCTGCCCAGAAGACAGCAGAAATCTCACATCGAAGATTTGAATCTCATGAGACCTTGTGAGGAACACACTGCAGAGAACAAGCTAATTTTCTGGAGTACTGCAGGGAGCATATAAGCTGTTAAGTTAAGAAAATAATTGTTTTCTGTGAGGCATTTTTACCACTGCACCATCTTCTCTGTAGTTCCCCAGGTGGGTTGGACAGCACCACATAGAAGTTCAGGATTCATCCCTCCATTTTTTTTTTTTTTTTTTTTTTTTTTTTTTTTTTTTTTTTTTGCCTTGTACTTTACTTTCTATGGCCACTTGCTGAGATTTTCAATCCAGGTGGAAACCCTTCAGGAACAGCCCCTGAATTTATCCACAGCAGAAGTCAGGACCAGAACACAACTGCTGCTCAGTTACAGAACTGAAGCCAGTTTTTGGAGTGTGCAGGGACACCAGGGTGCTGCCACAGACCCCAGCACTGCAGTGAGCAGCAACAGCCCCAGGCACTGGCATTCTTTAAACCTGGCTGGGAATGTTTTGGTTCCAGCTTATTTCTGATGTAATCAAATCAACTCTGGCCATTGGGTTTGTTTTTTTTTTTTAATGCCTGTCTGCAATGATCAAAGAGGTGTCTCATGTGATGGGGTGAGCAGAGGAAGCTCTCAAGGTCAAACCCAAAGCGGCCTAATGACTCTGGGACTCAAATCTGACCTGCAGCAGCAGCACTGAGCCAGGAGAAGATGAGCAGCTCAGGAACCAGAAAATGAAGCTTTTCAAGCCAATAATACCCTCTGGCAGTGAGCAATCAATTGACAGAGAAATGAGAGAGAGACAGACTAAAAAAGCCAGACCATTCAGCTCAGCTGCAGAAAGGGCAGTGCCATAAAGCAGGACAATCATAAATAGAACAGCACCTTTTTTCCCTTCTCTCTCTTTCCTAGGAGAGAGTGGCCATGGGAACAGACACACTTTGTGCCCTCCAAAGGGGATGCAGGAGAGAGCAGATTGACCCTACCTGCAGCAGGTTAATTGGGGCACACAGCTCCAGTGTCACTGCCCTTAGGACTCTTTTTTCTCTCCAAGAAATAAAGGAAAACAATAAGCCAATATTAGCTGCTCTGATGAGCCTGGCCCTTCGGGACCGCCTTGGGAATTGCCAGCTCATTCCATGTAATGCATGGAGAGCCCTCGGCTGCCACCGACGCTCATTCATGTCTGTGCCAGATTTCAGCCACTGAAAGGTTATTCCTAGATCCCTTGGTAATTCCTATAAACTTATTTCCCTGGCATGCTGAGTGATTTTTCCCTTAGTCGTTTGCCTTCTCTAAATGACTCCCAGCTTAGACTTTATTTGTTTTTCCCACTCAGCAGCATATTTGTCCCTGTGCTGGGCTTCCACTGTGTCTCATTTCCAAATGTGCTAAGCACATCCCCACCAGTGCAGGTCCAGCAGGTGACTGTCACCAGTGCTGCCAGTGAGAGATGCTGGATACTGCACACATTGAAAAGCCACATTTTAATACCCGCATTGGAGTGTGGATCTTTTGCAAATCCTGCTCTGCTGGGGTTTTTGCTGTTTTGTGCTGTGCTCACGATGAGGCCAAGTGGCAGCACAAAAATAGGAGCCCATCTCTGCAGACATGTGGAGCATCAGGAGTCCCTTTGTTGGTGCTCCCGGCAGGAAGGCTGTGAGGTGAATCCCCCAGCTCAGCAATCAGCATTTTGCAGCAGGAAGAGCCATTCCCTTGCCGTGCTCCAGACCCAGGTAATGTCAGGCTTCCCTGTGGCTGAGCAAGCATCCATGGAAAGGGTTAAGCACTGCCCTCGGGAAGGTGGGTCTTACCAGTTTGTCTTGATGGAAGAGCAGAGAGCTGAAGCACCTGCCAGAGCTCATTAGGGATAACGCAGCCTGATCGGAGACAGAGCTTTATCCAGCGGCTAAAGGAACAAAAGCAGAGGGTGGCTTTTGTGTGACCTTGCTCTGGATGGCAGGGCCCTCCCCGGGGCTCGCTCTGCCCCAAGACCAGGCACTGCAGGTGGAAGGGCTGGGTGGCTCTGCCACAGGGACCCAGCACAGGTCCCAGCCGGGGGGGCTCACAGGGACAGGCTGTTTTCTGCTGGCCAAGCAGAGCTGAACTGGAACGTGCAAACCACGCTTGAGCTGCTCCCTTGCAGTGACCTGGAACCACAGCAGGATGAGTCAGGCAGAGCCCTGCTCCCAGAGGAAAACTGTGAGTCCAGGCAAGGACTGTCCAGCTGAACTGCAATGGCATTTCAGAACAGAAACACGAACCAGGAGTGACCTGATCCCAGGCCACACACCTCATGTGTTTTGCAAACCCCAAAGCTGCCACACTCACAGCATGCTCAGTGTGAGAGATAACAGGACCCTGTGCACAACAGAAAATCCTGAGTTTCCCAGGCCATCAAAACCATGCATTTCGCTGGAATTACTTTTATCCTTGGCAAACAAAACTGAGGCTCTTTAATGTGCTTCTCTCCCAGCCACCACGTTAGCATGTGTTTGTTTAGCAAACAGTTACCAGGAGTCCTTGCTGGGATTTAAAAAAAAAAAAAAAAAAAAGTGATACAGGGCATTATTATTCATCAGTGGAGGATAAAGAAAAACACTGCTAATGTAGCCAACAAGTTCATGTAAGGTTCAACTTTGCTATGCCAAAATCTGCTGCTATGATAATGAGACAGTCAAATCAGCTCCTAGTAAGGGCTCGGGAAGGCTCGGCCTTTCAAAGAAGTACATTTGTGACAAGATTAATTTCTGCCAGCTAGTGTATAGGGTGGCATCATGCTATCTTAACACAGAAGCCCCAAATAAATACAAAAAGTTAACTGAAAAATACACTAAATGCCAATGAGGTGTATCATTTCCCCTGATCTTCAGTGCTGGGCTTTGCTGTTCTTCAAGTAGATTAATCTATGACGTACCACCTGGCACTCATCAGCTGCTATTTACAGGAAACCTTCCTTCTCCCCTCCCCACCCTTCAATAAACCTTCACTAGAAGGCAGCACACCTTCATTTTCCAAACAGTTTCACATGACTTTTATTAGGGCAAAGTGCAAAATTTCAGCAAGCCAGCCACTAAAAGTCAAACAACCAAACCCTCAAGAAACAGTACAAAACCCAGCTCTGCTCCCCATTAGAATGGCCAGAGGAGAACTTTTTTTTTCTTCTTTTATTTTTTCCTTTTATTTTTTACCCTGCTGATTTGCTGCAGTCCCCTGAGCATTGCAAAAAGCCTGGTCAAGAAAAAGTAAGTTCCTGTTGTAAGGGCACTTTTCAGGAGGATGAGAGCGGGAGGGGGCTGGGCTGGGTGAGGTGTGTGCCAGCGCTGCCCTGCCTGTTGGGAGCACACCCGAGTGTGGTGACAGAGGGACGGCTGTTGTGAGGGACTGCAAAGCTCTCAGAATGCCAAGGGCTGTCTGAGTAGGTGTTTATTCCTTGTGGTTTAGAAAGGCCTGCTGGGGTGTCAATGCCCAGAAATCAGAAAGCATGGAGTGAGTGTTCCCAGAATGCCAACCAACACTTCAAAGAGTTTGAGCTTTTCCTGAGCTCAACTGAGTTTAAAAAAACTCTCAAAACCAACACAACAACAAACAACAAAAAACCCAAACCCCAACAAATAACCAAGTACACATCTCCACAGTTCTGTTTCATCCTCTATACTCACAGCCAGAATGCATCAAAACTGTCTTACTGAGCCAAGATCAAACTCTCTTGTTGAGCTGCTGATGTAGAGCTGCCTTTTCTTTTATGTTCACACAGATTTGCTGTCCACTGGCTCCACTTACCACTTGCTATGGCCCCATGCTAATATGAATGATTAATTGCCAAGGATTAGCTTTTAGCTGCTTTTGTACACAGTTTGTATACAGTTGTTGCTGTTTATCAAATATGTGATATCTAATCCAGTGTTTAGTGCTTACAAAGGAAGAACCATCTGTTCTTGAGATTAAAACACTCCATTCACTTTGTGCCAAAGCCCTCACTTAAGGGCTCTGTGCTCAGCTGTAGAGAAAAGCCTGGCTTGGAAAGGTGGACCCGTGTGTGGATGTGTCCCAGTATCAAAGCCCTCTGTCTGACACAAGGTCTGACTGCCAGACAGGAGGATAAGTGTGGGCATGATGGAGAGCAGAGAAGCTGACAGGAAAACAAGAGATTTTAGCAGAATAAAGGACTAAGAACCAGGAAGATGCATAGATCCTGCAGATCTATTTCCCACCACCTGCAGAGGCTTCATAAGTCTCTTTTGCAAAAAGAAGGGTGCTAGTATTCAACTTGCTCTAGAAGAAATGTTAAGCAGGTCATCATTTTTTTTCAGACAAAAAAAAAAGTATCACTTAAGCTCTGTTTTAATTTCCTCTCAATGTGGCAAACCAGGATGGTATCAATGACTTGGTAAATCTCCCTGCAGCAAAACTAATTATACCTTTTGGTGAGAAAGCAGCAGTAGAACTGGTTTAGTCTTCCAAAAATTTCCACACTATAATATGCAGGACTAATGTGCTTCAGATTTGAAAAGAATTAATATCAATTATTCTCATGTATATTCATGAGACGAAGACTGGTTTAGCAATCAAGCTAATAGTTTTTGCTTAATTACATTTAGTTGATTTCATGCTATCTTGGCACATTCCTGATTGAATTTAACCATTAAAAAAAACCCCTCCCACAACTACTCCTGCAAACACCAGCTCTGAGCTCAGCATCCCCTGTAAATAGTGTCTGAGGCTGAGCAGACTGCTTTGCATGGTGGGAGTTGATCACGAGTCTCATCTCTCCCTGGTACAGGGTAAAATTGCAAAGGCTTCTTGCAGAGCTGTTCCCAGGCACTCACCAGTGCTGAGGGGGAAGGCATTCCCTTTTTTTATTTTATTTTTCGCTTGTTCTGAGTCTAAACCTTTGTCTGCTTGAATGCAAGACAGATGGTGGGAACAGGAGATGCACCTGAAAGGGGACCCTCAACCTGATGGGAAGGGTTTGTCTGGTAAGGTGGTCTGGAGCCTGGCCCTGATAAGAGCTGCTGACTTGCTGCAGTGCAGGGGGATGCAGAGCACATGGGATGTTCTGTGCACAGGGAGGCACCGTCAGGGGCTGTCTCTTTAGTTGTCTTCCAGGGAAAGGCCAGGCTGCACAATACCACACTGCCTTTTCAATTCTGTGCTCCAAGACCAGCATTTCTCACGGCACAAAGGGTGGGAATGTGCAAGCAAGATGAAGATATGGAAGGTCAGCAAGAGGGAGGGAAGGGTAGGATGGTAGGAGTGCTCTGGAGGGACACCCCTGGTCAGGCCCAAGGATGGCAGGAAGGCTGGTGTGCCTGGAACTGCAGGGGGGACATGCACATGGTCTGGGTCTGTCTGCAGCTGTCAAGGCTGGATGTCCCCAGGGCTGCTTGCTGGGGTTGTGTCATCCTGGGCAGAAGGCAAGGCCAGGAGAAAAACGGGAAACTTCAGCTTCAATGTGCCATTCATTTGTTTTCTTTTTTGATCTCCCCCATGCTATCAGCAACAGAAATCGGACAGATGCTCCCCTCTCATCCTCTCCTGAGCACTGTCTAAAGGCAGTGCGTGCCTTTGAAGTTTGCCTTTTCAGTATTTTCATTCATCTATCATTTTCTTCTCCAGCACACCATTTGCATCTGGGTTTTGCTCTGAGAGAAGACTGACACCATTTATCATTTAATGGGGTTTGATAGCTCTGTGACAACTAAACATATTCTTAAGAGTATTAAAGAGTTTACAGGCAGCCATGCCTGAAGGCGACTCTTCTGCCCACTTTAGCTTAGTCAGCAGCAGTTGTAGCTGCAGCTCTCTGGGTGCCTGTAGGCAAACGAAGCATTGGCATATAATCGGCAGAAGTATTGTATCCCCTTTTAAACTAAATAGACTTACTCTCTCAACAGATAAAGTTATTAGAGCTATAACTGAAATCAAATAATTAACCATTATTCAATCTGGGCTTTTCCAGTCAAAATTAAGATCTCGTATGTTTCCAAAGCAAAATATAACTGGCTTTATCTTGATTTTGTTGTTATGGATATTATCCTGTGCAGTAATGTTTACAAAGAAGCACGAGAGTTTACATTCTCACAGACTGAGTACACAGTCACCGGGGCACCACAGGGATGTGAGTTAGTGTGTGCAGGGGCCCCTCCAGAGCACAAATCTTCTGGTTCAGAGGGGCCCCAAGAATCCCCTTGGGACAGGATGCAGAAGTGGCAAGTGAAGTGCCAGGCCAGGGAAAACAAGTTTATACTCCACAGGAATCAGTGAGACTTAAGGGTTTTGGAGATTCAAGGTCTTACATTACATGTTAACATCCTTTCACATAAAAAAGCAGACTAAAAGTTCTCAGTATTTCCCTTGCAACCATATCCCCAACTTTAGCCTCAACTTGCCATGATGCAAGAAGCAAGCACTGTCTTTCATTATGGCCTCAGCATTTTCTAGAAAAAACGTTCTGCAAGTCCAGTGGTCAAGAATCCTGACATCACAAGTGGCCACGTTCTGCAAACTCTTTCAGTTTACATATAAATAAACTAGTGAAGAGATGTTTCCTAAAACAAGTCCCTGTCAATAAATATCATAGACATGTATAGCTGCTGTGAGCAGGAGATGTTATTCCCGTGCAGAATGAAGTGGGGAGGAGACTAAGGAACTCTCCATCTGTTTCTGCACTGTTCAGCATGTGGGGTATGGCTCAAAATACACTGTGCTCTCTGTTTCTCAGAGCCTGGGGAGACAGAGGCTGGCATAGGCATGGCAGGATGGAGCTGGACAGTCTGACTGTGTATTGTAGCTTGGGAAAGCAGGGGAGATGCAACAAAAATCCCTCAGTAAATGAGGCATATGAATGAAACCTGGTCCTGATGCCAGGTTTGTTCTGCAGGCCTTGATGGAGCTAAAAAAGTGCATTAGACAAAACCATTATTGAACTTCATGATTACATAACAATTTCCTCATCGTATTTCCAAGAATATCAAATCTATATTCAAACACCCTCCTACTCTCTCCCACACACCACCCCTTCTCCTTGCTATATCAGCTTCATTGCTGAGTATGAAGACAGAAAAAGTATAGGGCATGTTGCCACGAGCAGAGATCTCGGCTGCTTACCCTGAGATTTTAGAGCCATCTATGGGATTTGGACAGCCAGTTCTCATTAATTTTAATGGCCTTGAAAGTCTCTGGTCTTATGCCTTGATCTCAGTTAGGGTCTTTAACAGTGCAAAGAAAGATAATCAAGCAATAAGAGATGGGAAATTTCTGAGCAGGCAGGAGCCCTCTGCCCCCAGGGATGAGCACAGAGCTTGCCATCACAGGATGAATCCCTGGGGCTGCTCTCACCCAGCAAGCAGGATCAGGCCCAGGGAGCAGGATATTCCCAAGAGGTGATCGGTAGAGATGGCCTGCCTAGTTTTTGGGGAGATTTTGGAGGAGGTGGGGATTAACAGCTTGCAAACATGGCACATCCATCCTGCCTCAGGAAGCAGCAGTTGCACAAACTGGCTACACTTGCTCCCATAATCAGCCTGCTTGTCTCATTTGCATGTGTAATAACCAGCACGTATGTACAATCACGCTAATCACTTCAAGGCAGCTGCTTTAAATTCATCTAAAACCCTGTCCTGCCTGTCCTTGTGTTACTTAGCTTCCACAAAGGAACCATAGCAGCAATCCAGAGATTCACCTCACAAAAATCCTTGTGAAACAGTCAGTCTTGTGGAGGAGAAGGTTTTTTCTGGAATCTTGCCCATACGTACTGAGACTTGCACTACAAGCCAGTGCCATCATTAGGAGCCCATCCAACAACTTCTGCAAGTAACCTAGAAAAGTACTTAGTGGGGATTTTCACAATTTAGGGTGTGTTGCTGCAGGTGAAATGTAAGAGTAAATACAGAAGCAAAGAGGAAGGGAACTATAGAGCTTCTCTCATGCAAGCTGTCAGTGGATCTAGTCTGAATGAAGTGCAGGGAAAAACTAGTCTTAAACTCTGTCAGCTTTATGAGCAGCTTAAGGAGTGTCTGTGCTGCTCTGCTGTGGACACCTGCCCAGTAAGACCTGGCCTGTCAGGGTTTCTGTCATTAAATCCCATGAAGTCCACATGAGGACAGTGGAGAAGGGCTGTCATGGATGTGGCCTCAGCAGTGCATGGATTCCTGCACCTGTGCCATCAGTGTGTGCTCAGACCAGTCATTTTAGACATTTGTGAGTCCCATTATTTCCTTCCAAACTTTAGGCTTCAATCTTCTCCAGTGTTTTAGTTATGCATTTTATAGATCTACTGCAAACATGGGCATCCGAGTCAGAGGCTCTGGATGCACCTGCAGTGATGCAGGAGGTGCTTTCCACAGTCCCCATAACAAGCCAACATATGGCAGATAAGCCAGCGGCCAGACCTGGGAGGGGCACAGCTTCCTCCATAAGTAGGAATATGGACATTTTAGCAGCACTCACAAAATCTAAAAGGCCCCTGATGTTGAACTTTCTTGTCCCTGTTCCTTCTGCCAGTCCAAATCTGAGTTCTAGGGACCTTTCTGTGCTTGCACCTGTTCAATCTCAGCCCTCTGATTGCCAGTCCAAAAGTCCTCACCAGCACAACACCACATGTCATGTTTTTTAAGGAATCATGACACTAACTAGTGCCACAGGAGAAGGCTCTCTCCCATTCTTCCTTCTACTTCTGAGGTCTGGGGTCAGTGCTCTGGGGCAGGGACCACAGACACCTTTTTCCAGCAACTGGAAAAGGGTTTTCCAGTTGTGTAAGTAGCTGGAGCCTCAGTCACTGCAGAGGGATTGTTTCTGGTCAAGTTCAAAGTGGTCCCATTGGCTTTTCTTGTTGAAGAGGAGTGAACCTGGAAGAGGAAAGGAAGGAGGAAAGGCCAGGAATGGAATGAAAAGGCTGCCTGCAGAGCATCTCCAGAGATGTTCCTGGTGGCAGAAATGTCTTCCCTTCAGCTTTCTGTCTCTCATTACTGACAGTGGAAAATACAAGAGCTGCCAAGCTAGAGGTTCAGTATAGCCAAGATAGGAAACCTTATTAGAGAGACAGATGGTGATTTCTGTAATCTGAAATCCCAGACTGTAAATACTTTGGGATAGAGCCCTGTGCTAATGCCTGGCAGCAGCTGGATCCAGTTTTCTGTGCACAGCTGCTCCTTGGGTAGCTCTTGGTGCATGGTGGATGCTACCAGGACAGGGTGTGCTTTACAGAAGGGGAAGGATCATCTAAACCCTGCTGGAAATACTTCATCTCACAGGTTTTTGTACTTTCCAACTGAAAAGTGCTTTGAATATTCTGAGGACAATCACCTCACATTTGGCAGTTTTTCTCAGCCTGACAAGATTCCCAAAGATGTATGATTGCAGCAGATCAATAAGGGGGAAATCTGTATCTTGGGACCACAGGTGACATCTTGCTGCAACTTGTCGAAGAAATGATAAATGTCTCTCTCTCTTTATTGCTTATCTTTGTGGCTAAATCTGCTAAACCAAAACCGAATACCACCCTTAGATCTTCCAATTTATTTATTTATTACCTTGATCTTCAAAGCAGGAAGGTATATCAAAGGAAACAGAAGGTTTGACACCAATTACTGCAGCTGGATGCCATTCACTGAATAAAGATGGAGTGCTAATATTTACACTGAGAGTGAAGGAGATAAAACCCAGGTACATTTAAGCCTACAAATAAGCCCTTCTGTGTATAGTGGGCAGAGATAAAGCCAAAGAAAAAAAGATTGAAATTACCTTTTTAAAACACTCACTGAAATCAAACTCTCAAAAATTGAAACTCTTGCCTTACATTTGGGTTTTGGAAGGTATATGGGCTTTTCTTCTAAAGCCATAGTTTGCTATATGAGCTTAATTCAAATGAAGCTTCCAGCCTTTGTAGACAATTTCTACCTTTCAGCTATGGAGAAGAGGTGAGGCTCTTCTAAAGAAGGCTACAGTGTTTCTGAACCATGTAGTACCTGCATGTTCCTCCTACAAGGCTTGTTCTGTTGCAGCAACTGCTTGTTTGGGGAGAAATGTTCAGAAGTCTGGTATTTCCTGACTGTTAGGATGTCCGTGCTGGGCATCGCTGAAGAGAAATCCATCATGAATTTCTTTCCCCAGTTCCCCAGGTAGTAACTGTGGATATTCTGGTATTTTAAGGCTGGCTGAGAAAGGTAAGTGCGAGGGAATCTAAATTCTAGCTATATTGGCCAGGAAGGAGTGTGTCAGATTTGCAATTTGTGGTGCAGAACTTTTGTCACATGTTTTATAATTCATTGCTTAATGTTGTGTGTCTGGTCATCAGGCACATACATTGCAATGGATTTCATGCTGCTTTTCAATCAAGAAAGAGAAAAGCCATTTTAAGAGGTCAGCTTACCCTGAAATGAGGACATAAAATGTTAGTCACATGTACGTGTGCTTTGAAATCATTGCTGTGTTTTGGCAGTTACCTAAGAAACTGGATATAATCCCACCCAAATACTAAACTAGAAAAAGAATTCACTAGTAGAAAAAAACACTCCTCAGATTGTCCATCAGCTCTAAAACCTCCTTAAAAAGGCTTTAAAAGGAAGTCTAATTAGGGAAAACTGCAAAGTATAGAATTAATGTCTGTATGGAACAGGTACAGAAGGACAGCCTGCCTACACCACTGGGAGGCTGTAAACACACTGATGCAGCACTTCAGCATCGTAACCCAGGATCTGATTTACATGGGGTTCAGAGGGGCTCCTCCCTGCAGAGCGTTGCATAGGCTCTCATTGCACTCTTCAGCTGGTTTCTGACAACAGATGAGGTCTCCAGTGGCTGGATCTGCCCTGCCTTGGCTGTCTCAGTGTTGCCCACTTTGGTATGCTTGGATGTTTACTGTTTTCCCTGGTCAGTCACTTGCAGAATAGCTTGGAGCTCAAGGAGCTTGGTGAAGTTTTCGTGTTTCTCACAACCATCAAGTTTCAAATTAGAGATGAGTCATTAAACAAGAGTGTATTATCTGTACACTTACGTAGTAGAATTGTACACACGTCTCTGTAATTAGCCCAAAGCACCCAAAATTACAGCTGTAACTGTGCATTAGCTGGAGGACACTGCTCTGATCAAATCGTGCATTCACAATCACAATCCTTCTTGCTTAGATTTCAGAGCCTGTTGTCCAGATGGGCTTTGTTGGGCACCTAATTAGTAGTTAATCAAAAGCTCCTGCTGTGAACTGCTTCACAGCCCTCCTGGCATCCTCCTGGCATCCTCCTGGCATCCTGGCGGCTTGGTACTTGTTCCTTGACTACATGGAGATGAGGGCACAGGAGTTGAAGCAGATGCTTTACCTCCTTTATGCATCTGCCCCAACTAAAACAGCTTCCAAAATAAAACCAGCCCAGGATGCACTGGTTACCCGACTTGTGTGTACTAAGCAAAATTAGTCTTGCAATGTGTAAGTGAAAATACAGCCATGTGTTAACAGCAGCGATAGCGTAATGTATTCTGAGATGAACTCACTGTTTTCTCTTTCCTTTCCAGATTTTGGCAATCATTTCCATCATGTTTATTGTACTATCTACAATTGCCTTGTCCCTTAACACACTTCCTGAACTACAAGGCGTAGATGAATATGGGCAGACCACAGATAACCCCCAGCTTGCTCACGTGGAAGCGGTGTGCATTGCATGGTTTACAATGGAATACCTCCTGCGGTTCCTCTCCTCGCCCAAGAAATGGAAGTTTTTCAAAGGCCCTCTGAATGCTATAGATTTGCTGGCCATCTTACCCTACTATGTCACTATCTTCCTCACTGAATCCAATAAAAGTGTACTTCAGTTCCAAAATGTACGGCGAGTGGTCCAAATATTTCGGATTATGAGAATACTCCGGATTCTAAAGCTTGCCCGGCACTCAACGGGTTTACAGTCCTTGGGGTTTACACTGAGGAGGAGTTACAATGAGCTTGGACTACTCATCTTGTTTTTGGCCATGGGCATTATGATCTTCTCCAGTTTAGTGTTTTTTGCAGAAAAGGACGAGGATGATACAAAATTCAAGAGCATCCCAGCTTCCTTCTGGTGGGCAACAATCACCATGACAACAGTAGGCTATGGAGACATCTACCCCAAAACTCTTTTAGGTAAAATAGTAGGAGGACTGTGCTGCATTGCTGGTGTGCTAGTGATTGCTCTTCCCATCCCAATTATTGTCAATAACTTCTCTGAGTTCTACAAAGAGCAGAAGAGGCAGGAGAAAGCCATTAAGCGCAGGGAAGCTCTTGAGAGAGCAAAGAGGAATGGCAGTATTGTTTCCATGAACATGAAGGACGCATTTGCCCGTAGCATAGAACTCATGGACATTGTGGTTGAAAAGAATGGAGAAAGCATAACCAAAAAGGATAAAGTTCAGGACAATCATTTATCTCCCAGCAAATGGAAATGGACCAAGAGAACCCTCTCTGAAACTAGCTCTAGTAAATCTTTTGAAACTAAAGAACAAGGATCCCCAGAAAAAGCCAGGTCATCTTCAAGTCCCCAGCACTTGAATGTCCAACAGCTCGAGGACATGTACAACAAAATGGCAAAGACTCAGTCCCAGCCAAACCTTAACACTAAAGAGTCAAGTCAACCTGGAAAGCAAAAGGAAGAGCTAGAAATGGAAACCCTTCCCGGCCCCATGGTGCCCCTGCTGACAACTCGCACGGATGGGATTGTTGACATGAGGAGCATGTCCAGCATCGACAGCTTCATAAGTTGCGCGGCGGAGTTCCCTGACTCTGGGCGGTTTTCCCACAGCCCGCTCACCACCCTGCCCTGCAAGGGTGGCATTAACGTGATTCAGGAGCAGAGCAGGCCAGAGGGGAGCGGGACCAGGTATGTGGAAATGAACCCAAGCTCCGAAGGCAGCCACCATTCTGCTTTTTTCATTGAAAGTCCCAAAAGCTCCATAAAGGCCAGTAACCCTTTAAAACTAAGATCTCTGAAAGTCAACTTCATGGAAGAGGACACCAGCACATTCGTACCAGCATCAAGTGTATTGAGGATGTATCCAGACTCTCTCAAGAGCCGGGGAGCTGCTGCTGCCACAGATGCTTCCTTACTCTCCGACAGATCTCTCATGAGCCCAGAAACCTCGATCTACACAACTGCGAGTGCGAGAACTCCCCCAAAGTCACCGGAGTCACAGGCAGCCATAGCTTTCAACTTCCATGATGCTGGTATACACAAATATATAGATGCTGACACTGATGATGAAGGACAACTGATGTACGATTCAAGTCCACCTGGAAATGTGAGTCCCAAGTACAATGTTACAAACAGTGGCTATCTAAAGCAAAAGGACCATGTTTATAGAACAGACAAGAACCATCTAGAAGCTGCTGCTTTACCCACCTCCCCTAAGCTGATAGGGCAGAACTGCATTTACTCTATGGAAGGTATCACTGGAAGAACCCAGGGCAATCAGGAGACTGTCAGACTAGAAAATCACATTTCCCCAGAAGTCCATGTATTACCAGGCAGCGGAGGACATGCTAACACACATGATCAAAGCATCTGAGGTGGGCTCCAAAAGAACCTACTGAAAGTTCAAAGGAATGTCTTTACAGTCAACACAAACAAAAGAGCTTCTGCATGGCATGAACTTGGCTGAAACAAGCCACTTGTTTCTAAAAGTCTGGGGGAGGTCCAGTGTGGGTTTGTGAAAATGTCCTTCTCTGAAACAACTCTAAAGACATTGCCCACATCAGTCAAAAATAAGGATTGCAAATCATGATCACACATTGATCTCCTTTCATGTTGTCCAGTGAAGCCAGTGTGACCAAATATCCATCCATTCCCCTTGAACACTAGAGCTCCTTTTGGAAATAGTAACATCTGATTTGCATTAGTTCCATAAAGGATGCCAAGGCAGCCAGATTTGAACTCTGGAATAAATTGCCGGGGTTGATATAAAGCTTTCAAAAATACAATGCTCACTGCTTCAGGGCAGCTGTTCCCCATCTACAGCATTCTCTGATGGATATTATGTCTAAAGGTAACAGGGAACACTTGCATTATTGGAAAATCTGAGCGAAAAGCATTAAAAACAAATAATGGTCTAGAGAAACCAATTATTAAAATGCTCTCTGTGTGTTTAACAATCTGATATCCTGTAGGACCTGATGTTTTCTTTTGAAATATCAGCAGGGTGAGTTGCACCACTTGTATCTAACCCCAAACATCCCCTAGGACATAGTGAAACTTGCACTGACCCTCTGCTAAAGGCCGGTGCCTGTCCCAGGGCCGGCGCGGCCGCCGGGGGCGCAGAGCCCATGTGGGAAGGTGTGAAGGAGCCATGCAGAAGCAGGACTCTCCGAGGGCACCACAGCCAGAGCCCGTCCCGGCGCCGGGGAGCGCAGGGCTGGTAGGAGAGCTCAGCTCTCGCCCTCAGCGCGGGGGCAGATGTGGCTGGGCTGGGCTGCCCGCGGGGACGGTGAGGGGGACGGACCCTCGGCACGTGCCGGGGGCACCGGGACGGCCACTCGGCCTCCCCTGCCCGCCCGCCGGCTCCAGGCACCAGCCAGCGCCTCGCCCTGGGCGCGGGAGAGGAGCAGGTTGGGCCGGAGCTTTTTGCGCCCAAGCGGCGCAGTGAAAGATATGCAAGTGTTACATAAATATGCAAAAAGAGGGATTCGTTAGTGACCCGTCCCGGGCCTGGCTGTGCTCCCTCTCACCGGGAGGTTGGACAGGAGAGGCTCCTGCAGAGCTGTGGCTTGAAGCAGCTGCGAGAGGCAGGAGAATCAGGCCTGACATTTTAATAACATCCAGTCATTTTTAAATGAAACAAGAAAAAAAAGAGAAAAAAAAAAAAAAATCTGACCATTTTCAGTGAACAGAACTAGCAGCCACCAGCCTAGGTTTTTAAAATATTATTGTTTCAATAAAGTTATGTCAAATTATGTAGGAAATAATTTGTCTTTGGTTTTTAATCTTGGGGGGGAAAAGCACTTTATGTTGACTTTTTGTTGTCGTCATTGCAATGCTGGAGTAGGATAGCAGAGTGTAACAATCAAGCACTTTAACCAAGCACTACTTTAATTTGTGCCTCCTGTTGTGACTGTGATTTGTTACACGCCTGTAGCAAGTCGCAACCTGTCCTGTGATAACTGTGATGGTAATCTTTTATGTTGTTCTCTGTTTCTACTGTAAAACTCAACTGTAAATAACTGTCAATGAGCGTTTCCTGACCTATTCCTGAGTTCCTGCTGGAGCGCGTAGCAGTCTGCAGGCAGCAGGTCCGGGGACAAGCCGAGGCGCGGGATGTGGGAGCGGAGGCACAGGTGGGAGGGAGACCCCCCCAAGCCGCTCAGGCCCACTGTGTTTTGTTCCTTCCTGTTGTAAAACCAAGCCGTGGTTAGTCCTGAATGTACCGTCTGTCCGTCCAGGCCGTGCCGCACGCCTGTCTGTAACCCCTGACGGTGAATGCAGCACGGGCGGACAAAAGCAATAAGCACATACCTGTTTTAGGAACTACTGTGGGCTGCGGCGAGAGCTTTGTTAGACATCTTCGTGGCACAAACTGTGCACGTGGTGGGTGACTGTGCTCTGCTCGGCCGGCCCTGGGCAGTGGGGCCAGCCCAGGGACCCGCTCAGAGGTGCCCTTGCAGGGCCAGGCCCGGGGAAGGCACGAGCGAGGCGCGAGCCGCCCCTCAGGAATTGCCCGCCGGCAGCAGAGACCTCGTGCCATGCCAAGAGTGACACGGAAGGCACCCAGGAGGAGTCCGAGGCACCCGTGCACTCACAGGGTATTTACACAGGGCCAGTTCCTGGGGTGTGTTTTACTCTGCCTCCCCTCAGCCTAAACCACCGTCCCTCTGAGTGGGCTCTTTGCCTGGTGAAGGACTGTAGGATTTGGCCATAGTAAATACAAGTGTACTTAGAGGAACCAACGTATTGCTGAGATGTTAGTTAAGATTGAGTTGTCATGAAAAAGTAAAGTGACTTTCCAGCAGATAAGCTTTAAATACTGATTTTTCTGTGGCTTTCTGAGGCCACAGAGCAGCAACGAGAAATCTTAGAGAGAACAGTCTTAACATAATCTCTGTGTTTCAGTGATCATTCATGTCTGCCATCAGCACAAATGTAAAAAGAAGAAAAATCAGGGAAAATTTTTTTGATAAAGTAATAGTGATTTCCGAGTTAAATATTTTTAGAGCTGATGCTTTCATGTGGAAAAAAAAAGTCATATTTTACATATCACAAAAGTGAACGTATTTAAATATAGCCATATAGTGTAGTATTTACCACACTCTCATCCAAAATGATGTATTTGGTTCATAGATGGCACTGACAAAAATGTATAGATCAACAATTTTATCATTTTTTATCTGATAATCAACTGGTGCAACTCTCCTTGTAACCAAAGGCCCTCTGTCTGCCTTGTGTGATCGCTCATGACACACACCTTATGTCATCTATTTAGTCCTACCTTTAAAGTAGCATTTTACTGAGTCGCTTTTGAAAGCCAAATTCAAAAGTATCATTAAAAATCTACCTTTTAAGTCTGAATAGCCAAAGTCCTATAGATTTCTTATAGAAAGCAAATAATTAAAAATTAAGCATATAATATGCTTGAAGAGCATTTCTTTCTTATTTGTGTATGAAGATGTAGCTCTCATTTTGTGCCCAATTAAAAAGGAAGTATGTTTAATTTATTTTAATGAAATAAAGTCTGAATATGAAGTATGTATCTATATATGTGTGTGTGTGCATAATACACATATATATAATGTAAGCACTGGGAAATCTACTCTAACCTAAAGCTATGATAGACTAAATCTGTACTCATTGCAAAGGAAAGGCAGTGCTTTGTAAACATAATGCTCACCAAAATCCTAAAGACCCTAGAAAGACAATTTAATTTTATAGTTTGTTTGATACATGTTTCCCAAAGTTCGTAACAGTTGGGGAAAACAGGCAATATCTCCTGCATCAAGCTAAAGCATGCAGTGTAATCACTGGTATTTGGCATTCAGGTCTGCGAATTTACTGTGCACCGTGTACCAAGCAAGCTGGCAGAGCCTCACCTGCTGCTGCAGAAGACTTCACACCTGAAAGGACTATGTACATGTGATGTCTGCCCTTGCTTGTATCTTACACCATCAACATTGTTTTTAGTACATATCTATAAATATATATTAGAACATATATATGTGTGGAAGGAGTGGGTGCAGTTTTCTTAACCAGGAGGCAAAGATTCTTTGAGTTTTATCCTTGAACAGAGGAAAGAGAGCCGTGACATTGCAGTAGATTTCTCAGTGCCTTTTCTTAGAAACTTCACCTAAGCACACTTATGGAAACAAACAAAAACAAAAAACAACACAACCCAAAACAAAAGAGTCTCCTGTGAATCCACATTTTTCTGAGAGGTTCAAGAGTCAATAAAGGTAGAAGAAAGGACGAAATTAAAAAACAAAAACAAAAAAAGAGAAAGAGAGAGAGGAAAAGAAAACCCGTGGAACGCACATGCCCTTCCTGAACATGCCGTGTGTCAAACGCCGAGGAATATCCGCCTGTGCAGAAACACATCCCAGGCCATCGGTTTCTTTGGCAACTATGGCTGTGATAAACTGTAGCCTTCTCTTCCCTTGCAGCTAATAAGATACACATTTCTAAAGAAAACAGTATTCTCTTCTGTAAAATTGTAATGTATTGTTAATATTTGTATCTATTGTATATTTATGTCTTGACAGAATTATGACTGGTACAGTTTATAGTCAATAACAAGGGTATGTAAAACTCATCACAAAGACAAGGTTTCTAAAGCCACGTTCTCTCTCTGTTGATAAACTCCACATAACATGATCTCCACTAGTTTTTAACACCTCATTTTAAAGTGAATCATAGAATTACTGAATAAAGTAGCCAAACGATGGAGACCGTGTGGCACCAGTGCCCTCCTGCACAGCCCAGCTGGGGATGGTGTGGGGAGCTGGGCATCCCCAGTGACTCCAAATTAGCTCCAATTCCTTCATGTTTAGTCAGTCACTGCTGCTTATGGTAATCAGACTGAACAAGTGTTATCTTGGGTTGCTTTTAGATCACCCACTTGGGGAGAATATGGCTTTGAACAGTTCTTGAATAAAGTACAGATGTTCTAGTTACCTCTGTACCTCATGCTTGCCATTGTGTTGGCTTTACAAGTATCTGATGTATGGAAAAGTCATGTGACTTTCATGCATTCCAGAGTAGTCTATTTTTCTGTTCAGNAGATTTCTTCTTTTTGTATTACAGAATAATATATTAGATGCTTTCCTGGTGTTCATTTACACAGCTGATCCTCTGACCTTTTTGTTGTCATTATTTTCTTTTGTTCTGATAAACACCTGCAACAACCCTCCTGGAAGTGCGTCTGTGAAAGGTCATGGAGTTTGTCTGATGTTGTCATGTTTTTGTATTTTCCTGTTTGTGGTACTTAAAAACTAACCAGAGGCTGCCTATGGAAACTGAGATGTTGCTTCTGAGAAACACAGAGTGGGCCAGACCCTGCCCTCGGAGATGGCAGGGGAGGTGTCAGCCAACACCACTGGCTGCAGTGTTCGTCCAGACTTGCATGGACTAGGCTGAGAACATAAAGAAGAGACAGCTTTTGAATCTGACTGTCCTAATAATTACGATGGAGTTGGGATAAGCATCAAAATTCAGGCTCTTATTTTAAGGCAGTGACCTGACAATGCTCAGGCAACACTCCCACCTTCAGGGGAGCTTTTCCTGGGTTAAAACAGAAGTGTCAAGACTTTCATTTCCCACTGGGTTTTGGAATTTTTATTTTTGGTCCCAAAGAAGATCAGGAGATGAAAAAAAAATTATAGAGGAATGAGAAACCTGAACATAAACATTCAGAAAAGGACCAGTTTTTTCTTTAGTTATGGTAAAGTCTGTCCACGTACCTGCTTACTTAACAATCCTTCTTGCTTGCTTTATAGCCATACCCTCACAGGAACTGAATAAAAGGTCCATGAGATAAATGTGCATCCTGAAGCTGTCTCATGGTCTGGTGAAGTTTAGCATGAGGAAGAGCTTCAGATCCACTCTGTAGCTCTGCACAGATGTCTCCTTTTGAATCCACCCACCAGTCTGGGCAGTGACCACGTTTTTGCCAAAGATGGAGTTTTGGCTCCATTTCCTTTTGTTTGCTTATGTGATTTTCCTACATATCCACCAGAGTAGCCAATAAATCTGAAACAGATTTAATTGGAAAAACGTGTATTTCAGAAAGTCCAGATACTGCTCAAATGAATAGAATAACCAGTAGACCCAGTTTTGATTATGATTAATTACTAGCAAGATCCATTCACACATGAAGGTATTAAAGCTGGGTGAGATTTTTCTTTTTAGGAAGCAATTAATGCAAAACCCCCTCCATATCTGTCATCAATGATCACATAAAAGGTCCCTTCAAAAGGCATTTTCCATGTCAGCAAGTTTGTTAGAGCATACTCAACAAAACCATAGAAACCTTCTAGCCACACTAGTCTTAACTTCAACCTCCCACACCAGGACAGGAATAACCCCAATACAACCAGCCCTCTGAATAAATGCTTTTTTTCCCAGCACATACCCCATGCTGATCACATTTAGGCTCTTGCACTGAAACTTTTTCTTTGCCAGACAAAGGAAACCTTAGGAAAACTTAAAGTCTGCATCCAGAGTGTGTATTCCCTTTGTTGCTGGTGTTACCTAAGCCACAATAAGTGTCCTTTGACACCAATGGTTGGGTGCCACAAGTGTTCATATCTGTAAATACTACTCAGAATTTTGCTTTGCTTGATTCTGGCTTCATCGCACAAGAAGTTTTCAGTCTAGAGACTTAGAGAGAAAGCAAAATCTTCCTTTTTCTTTTTAACTAGAAATAATACTGTTGATGCTCTGTAGGACTGGATAAGGATTAACCTTTATTTTTAAAGCAATCTTTTCAAGACTGCAGTGACACTACCTTCAGAAGTTAATAATCAGGCTGGACTCAGTACAAAGACCCCTCCAAACTAGAGCCTCATGGAAGCCAGGGAGACAAATTTGCGTGAAATGCCAAATTCTTTGCTGCTGTAAGTAAAAGCCCCATTTAGATCAGTAAAGAATTTGGACCCATATCTCTAAAAGCTAATGGAAAACTAAAAGCTTTGTATGACCTCAGGGCCGGAGGTGTCTGCCTGTAGTACCCTCTGAGGAAACCACCGGGGTGAGGGAATGGGAAACAGAGGCAGGTCAGGGAAAGCCTGGGAAAGGAGCAAGTCCTTCAGGCAAGAGGATGATAGTCATGTCATTCCAAACGTGACTGAGCATCCCTCCATGTCAGCTCACTCTTTGTGAACTTGATGCCACAAACGGCATCCCAAACTCCCAGGTGACTGTCCCTACAGCAGGACCACAACCTCAGCCACACAGCTCAGCGCTCTCAGCCCTCGGTCCGGGGACTTACAAATGCTGGGAGGACCCTACTGGCACATGGGCCATTGGTTACCTTGGATTGTGGCACAACCTCTGGTCCTGTTGGTAACCTACATTTGAGACAATTCACCCATTCTTCTCTGTTCTCTGTATTTCATTTAGGAGCTCTGCCCTTTATGACTCTTCTTCCTGTAATATTTCACTGCCTCCACATACCATTAGCCACACGTTGGCTCCTGCAACCCCTGGGATTTATTTTATGTCAGTTTTGTTGGCTTGTGACAAAGAACAATTTTTCCCCCTTTCTCTGGATTTTTGGTGGTGGGTGCAGAAAATTGCTTTTGCATTGAACCATTCCCCACTGGTGTGCCTGGGCAGGAGTGGGGGAACAGCATCTCCATGTTACTTTGAATTTTGAAGCCATGATACTGTACTCAGAAAGGCCAGCCACAGCTACCAACCAAACTCGCTTTCCAACTAGATTAGCATTAAAAAAAAAAAATACACCTCAACTTCCTGCAGCAGAATCCTGCTCTCTCATCACGCTGGGGAAGAAGTTCCTGAAAGGGGAGAAAACATCAGCGAGACACTATTGCAAGTTCCAATTACCAACAACTCCATGCCCAGAGGAGGACCTGGGGCTGTGCTGCACAGCGGGGCTGCTCCACATCTCCCAGGGCCAGGGAACAGCCTCGGGCCCTCCGTCTCCAAAAGCCCAGGGCAGCTGCTGGACCTGCAGGGCCCCCAAGCCTGGGCAAGGGCTTCCCTGTGACATCTCCAAAGGGCAGCAGCTGTGAGCATCCATAGTCACTGGAGGATAGGAGAGCTGTGGGGTTCCCTGTAAAAGAAAAATGTGATTTGTAACAACAACAAAACAAAACAAAACAAACAAAAAAAAGGAAAACATGTTTCCTATGTCTCTGCTGGTCCACATAGAGGGAATGGCTTTTGTAGGGGGAAATTGAAAGTGACTGACCCAGAAAGGGCAGACTGTGACCAGTTTCTCCTTTGCCTTGCACTTGGGTTGTTTTTTCAACCTGTACAATGGGGAATCAATGGGGAACCCAGGTCAGCATGTCTGTAAGGAAGGGCAGTGCTTGTGCCTGACAGCCCAGCAGCTCCTGCACCTCTTGCACAATCTCTTCATTGGGTTTTATTGGATCCACTCAAGGGGCAATGCACCAGCAGATGTTTTCTCCCCTTTTAAGGAATGTTTCCATGCCCTGGCACTTGGGGGTGATTACAGCAACATTAGCCATATACTAGTGTACTTAGAGTCTTACATTTTTTGTAACTTTGAGTTAGTCATTCCTTGTTGAAGTTTATTGACCTCTCCAGTTGTTTCCGTAAACAAATTATTAAAAAAAAAAAATCCGTGTCTTTATATGCATGTAGTAGTATGAAACTGTGATCAATGTGTGACATTCAGAAACTGTACTGTCTTGTAAAATATGTCCAAATGTCTAAGGGTTTTAAAGCAATGGTCCCTTACTACAGCCTACAGAAATAAATAAAAAGGTATGGATAAACCCAAAGCCTTTATTGCTCTGTTTCATGGTCACATATACTGACCAAAAACACAACCCCAATCCACTGGCACTGAGCTTTGGCTTCAGCTCAGTGCAGTTGACAGCAGGTTTAGATATATGTTATTTGCTCATGGATAAGGCCGTGATTCAGGAAAGCAGTGCTGAGCCACACACCTCCTGCTGTAAGTCTGACAGATTCAGGGCATAAACCTGCAGTCCTCAGCCTACACGGACAAAATACATCTGCATCTCCCAGAACCACGGCTGGGCTCAGGGACTGGGCCTCACGCAGCTCCTCTGAGCATGGATCAGGGATGTGCAGCACACACGTGGTGCCTGTGACACACGTGCTCTCTATCACACATGGGCCATGTCACACATGTGGCCCCTGTCACACTCGCTGAGCTGGGAAATCAGCATCTTGACTGTGCAGTTGTGCAGATGGAGAACCAGATGCAGATGGGAGAACAGCTGAGGGCTGGAGACAAAGAGATTTCCACAGTTCTGCATCTTATTTTATGCAGTCACCACATTTTCAAATGGAAACCAGAAAGTTAAATGCACAAGTGGACAAATCTTAATGAAGTCCATGCATTTAATGACATGGTTCTGCATCTACTTCTGTTCATTTTCAGTTTAGTAAGACCTTTATAAGAAAAATCTAAATGATCGGTAGACTATTTCATTACAAGTAATGACAGTGACATCTAATAAGACTAAGTCACTGAACTTGAAGGGAACTTTACAAATGAAGCATTAGAAAGTAGAGAGATTCCCACAACATGTCTTTCACTTTCTACTAATGACTTCTGTTATATGCCTGCAAGCCTGAGCGTGCAAGCTCCTGAGTTATTAGCTATCCAGTAATTAGACTGTCCAAGGAGGTTTTTTCTATGAGCTGATTTACTTTATCAAGTCAATTAAAATAATGCCTATCTGCTGAGGCGTGGTGGTTCATTCTTGTGTGCTGAATCTATAGATAGGAAATATTTTTGCCCCAGACACTACAGAAACTTCCCTTCACCTTGCCAAGGCCCTCCACCCCACCTCCCCTCAGCCCTGTGACCTGCACATGCTGTGTGCCAAGCCAAGGCACTGATTGAATCAGGCTAAAGTAAAGCAGAAGGGGAAGGCAAGGGCCCCTCCAGCCCACATCTCCAGAGGCAGCTCAGCACCAGCCCCCGTGCCACCATAGGCACCAGCTGCCAAGTGTTACCAGGGCCACCATCAGCTGATAGAATTTTCTACCAACACCATAAAGCATTTCCAGACTTTATACAGATTAATGAAATGCAGGAGTTTTTTGCCCTTTCCCCCTCCTCTCTCTCCTCCAGCCCAGATCCTCAGCCCACAGCTTCTCTCTGGCTCCAGCAGGAATAACCTCACTAGCTCTTCCTTCCCACCTTGATGGATTTTCCTTTGATTCTTCTTACTTAGGTTAAACTAGGAACATTTTCATTTCTTTCTTTGTTACACACCATCCTCTAAACCACCTACAAACCCACAGTATACGTTTTTCAAACACCCAGAGCAAGGTGGTGTCTGCCTCACACGGAGGCAGGAGAGGCCCAACAATCCCAAAGGTTAATCAAACAAAAGCATCTGTCAAAGGAGAGCACACCCGGTCAGGGCACTGGCGCCCCAGCGACTCCTCCTGAGCATTGCTGGGGCTCATCCAGCTTTCCCCTTCCCCCCCGAGGGCAGAGGGACCCCAGAAGATCAGCTGTGGGCACTGCACTGTGTTAACAAACCCAGGGGAGGTTTCCCAGAGTCTGGTTTGGCATGCAGTGCTGGAAGTGCAGCACAGCCCTCACGCTGGCGGATGTCACTGCCTTCTCCAGGGACATTTCTGCTCCCATCTATCATTGCATTGTGTCACCAAACCCACAGTTTAAGCACTTCAATGCAGATAAGCATGAGGAAAGGGTCAGCTTTTCAATATCTTTTGCTCATTTCAGAAGAGTCAGTAATAACATAAATAATTCACAAGGGTTTTAGGAAAAAAAAAAAGCTGATTATAAAATATGGATTAGATTCTTCCATCCTGCCTTTCTACTTACTTACCTTCCTTCCTACCTTCTATAAGGAAATTGGGCTACTAAGAGATGCAACATCATTATTATTCAGAAAGCGAGAGCATCTGGAGGTAACTCTGCCCTGGAGTATCATTTTCAACCATTCAGGCAGAAGCTGAGACTAATGTGTCACAGCAATGAAAGTTTGTGGTTTCTGGTTGGAAACACAAGCACTGAGCATTAACCTGAGCTTTGGAAAATAAAAGCAAGTATGTGCAACGTTGCATCATACAGTTTAATCCTTATATAATTAAACAATGAACCCATATTGTAAATCAATTTTTTTGGATTTTTATCTTTTTTATCTCTGTATATTTATATATCTATTTATAT